>CAIGRM010151671.1:0-20170 GCA_903798335.1 Fraxinus albicans
GTGATATTGTGATTATGGAGGCTGTTAGGGGGATGTACCTGTGATAATCAAATGAGAATACTTCGAGTTTACATTGATGATATTATCATGTCTGCAAGATGATGCCGTTATGAGTATTACAGGAATGGTTTCTATCTTTATTATTATTATTATTATTATTATTATTATTATTATTATTATTATTATTATTATTATTATTATTATTATTATATGATGTTATATCGTGACTTGTTAAGTGATGTAAACTCGATTTTCAATAAATATGTGTAAATGGAAGGTATAATTACTTTTGAACTTCCCCACTCATTGAGCTATCAACTCATATATTTTTCCACTATTTTCTTATTAGGTAGTAGTTAAATTTTGGGCATTTTGTGGAGTTGAGCCTGAATTTTGGACCACTGACTAATTGAGCTAATATGACTCATTTTCTAGGGCATGTAGCCAGTGTTTTGGGACACATGTTCATTTTTGTATATCATGTCACGTCACTTGTAAATAGTTAGATGGACTCACTAAAGAGTATTGGGAATTCGACTTATCTCTATACTGTGGTATATATTTATGAGTTAGTATTGGCATGGTACTATTATTGGGAGTTGTATAAAAGTGTTTACAGGTTGGTTAGTCCAGTATACAGGGGAGATAATGCCGAAATTTTCATTAAAATATTTTATGAGTTTCACATTGTAGTAGCATTGATGGTGGGCCCAACTTTTAGTTGGTATCTATTATCGGCGCACGTCACACTCCGGGTCCACTAGCTTTATCGGGGGTAGGGCGTGTCATGTTGATAGTGTGTGGTTGGATGCGGCTACGACGGTGGTGTTTTGTGTGGTGGTTGCGACGGTGGTATTGGTGCTGGTCATCGTCAGGTGGTGGTGGTTTTGTGGCGGGGGCGACGACAATGGTGGTTATTGTTGGTGGTGTGGTACAGGGTACAATGGTGGTCGTTTTTGTTGACGGTGGTTGTGGTGGGGGTGGTGTGGGATATTGTTTGGGACCAATTATTTGGTTGATTTGTGACCAAGTATTGGTGGTGGATCAGGAGTGGGGGGTGAGGTGTTTGATGTATGTGACCAACTATTTGGTTCACCGTGATTAACTATTCAACCGTGATCTTAAAATTCGATAATTTGTGACTAAAAATATAATCTGTGACCAACAAATTTAGAAATGTGATCTCTGTTATCTATAATTTTTTTTAACTTGTGACCAATTAAAAATTTGTGACCTATAAATTTTTTGATCAGTGACCAATGAAGTCAATTGTGATCTATAAATTGTGATCTCGAAATAATCTGTGACCATTTACTTTGATAAGTTGTGGTTGAAAATTAATTTTTAAATAATTAATAAGATATTTGTGACCAAAATGCATATAATTGTGACATTATTTTAAAAAACCCGATTTTTGCAACTTTGACACTTGAAACCTAATTTTTTCATTGGTGAAACTTAAAACCCGATCCATGAATTTTTCCTTTTTTTTTTATTCGCCAATGGGTGAGATCAATTTGATTGGTCAAACATTTTAGTGAGTTGGGAACTTGGGAATGATCGAAATAGAGAACATGAATTCATGTCTGGAACAATCGCCTGAAAATGGGCAGACTGACTACTTAAGTATTTTTTGTTGAATGGTTAAAATCTGAGTTCAGTATTTAGCGATAGCTAAACTTCGACATGTGTGATTTATTTATAGGACAGTTAAAAAATTGTATTTGAGTTGGTGAGAATAATTAGAATGGTAAAAAGGTCATTTATACTCATACCTAATTATCAAATTTCGAACGGAGATAAAATACACATACAGCAGGTCAGAGGAAAGTATTACAAATTTATTGGTTCTTGTGATCTTATATATTCCAAGATTGGAGTATTTTGACTTTAGTGAAAAAAAAAAAGTAAAGACTAATAATTAGATTTGGCGGTCTAGGATCGACTAAATATGATCTAATTATTGGAGTTTGGATAATATATGTCTGATCAAATCCCCATGATAGCTCTATAAAGTATTGAGACTTAATTACGGTAAATATAATAGTTTTTGACTCAATTGTAATTATAATAAAATTTTGTACTTCATTATAATTAGTATGAAAGTTGTAAACTTGATTATAATTATAATTATAATTGAAGTTTTAGGACTACAGATGTAATTAAATGTGAACTAATTCGATTTGGACTAAGATTTTAATTAAAACTCCTACTTGAATTTTAATTAAGAGTATATGGATTGGAACATCTTTATCTCTATAAATAGAGACTAAATAAATTTAGAAATTTTATAACAATCATAATACATAATTCCGTATTATTCAAATTTGAAGAGAGAATAAATTTTTTTCTTACTTCATGCAATTGTCCAATCCAATAATTAATTTCTTGATTTAATTAAAAGAATGTGCCCACCCATTGGTGTAATCTTGACTTTGGAGAATGCTATAAAAGAGTTGAAGGTTTGGAGCATCAAATTCTTGGAATTAAAAATGTCTGAAATCTCATGATCCAAAAAGTTGGAAATTCATGATTCAGAATTACTTCAGGAATTAATCATCGAATTAGGTAAAAACATTTGAATCATTTGATCTTGATATAAAATGTATGTGAACATTTAGAAGATATTGTTTATTGAATTAAAGAAATTTTTTAATTTCTACTTCCGTATTCCAACAATTGGTATAAAAACAACTTAGATAATTCACGTTTTTGGAATCTTGATTGCGTGTTCTAGTCGAGTGATGTTTATGAATAATTTATTATAGGGAAAATTGCAGCAACTGTCCATAACCTTTTCATTTTTTGTAAATTTTACTCTAACCTTCATTTTGTGCCCGCGAATGTATTTAACATTTCATAAATATGCAGCTGGAGTCTAATTTAATAAAAACAATTTTTTAATTTCTACTTCCGTATTCCAACAATTGGTATAAAAACAACTTAGATAATTCACGTTTTTGGAATCTTGATTGCGTGTTCTAGTCGAGTGATGTTTATGAATAATTTATTATAGGGAAAATTGCAGCAACTGTCCATAACCTTTTCATTTTTTGTAAATTTTACCCTAACCTTCATTTTATGCCAGCGAATGTATTTAACATTTCATAAATATGCAGCTGGAGTCTAATTGAATAAAAACATCCATTTAACTGTTAATTGACCAAAAAAATCAAAATGTGATTAATTTTGACCAAATTAAAAAGAAACAAAATGGTAAGTTTAAAATTATCACATTAAATAAATAAAAAACTAAAGGAAAAAAATGGTTTCTTCTTCACCTATACCCATTCATGCCCACCCCCAGAACTCACCCAAAATCAAACTGTCGCCACCAAATCCACAGTCTCCACCACCCCCGTTACCATATTCTCCACTACCAAATGGAACCTAAATAAAAATAAAAATCAACGAATTTGAATAAATTAGTATCTCCGTCACTGGCACCACAACCAATTTGAATAAATTAGCATCTCCGCCATCGGCACCACAACCCAAACCGTTAGATCTACATATCACCGGAAAGCCCTCATTTCCCTCTACACATCCCACCCAACTACCAGTCCTAACTCCACCAGATGTCGCCGAAATAACCACCTAAAAACTCCTAAATTGCAAATTCAAAAACTGCCAACAACTCGTCCTCAGATCACACCTCCCATAATCTAGGCGTCCAGTCTAATGATGATATTTCAACAAAAAGGGGGATAAACAATCGATGCAGCTTTTAGGATTTCAAATCCCAATCTTTGGGTTGGGTGGGATCTGATTTCTAGGTTTGATAAAGATGAATTTGATTTTTGGTTTCATATTGACAGTAATGGGCATGGGTGGTAGTGAGTGGGGGTTGTGGCGGCGGTGTGGATCGAAGGTGGTGGCGGCAATTTCAGGTAAATCTTGCCGAAGAAGTAGAAACCTCATCAGATTTTGATTTGGAACAGTAGGACGGGGTAGAGTGGAGTAGGGTTATATATTTATTTTTATTTTTTAGGTTAATTTTTTAGGAAAATGCAACGTATCATTTTTTCCCTTTAATTTGGACAAAATTAATCAAATTTTTACTTTCTTGGTTAACTAACGATCAAATTGATTTCCATTCATTTTGACTCCACCTGCATATTTCTCAAAGGTTAGTGATCTTCACTGCAACAAAATTAAGGTTAGAGTAAAGTTTGTAAAAATTGAAAATGTTAGGGACACATGCTGCAATTTTCTCTTTATTATATGTTGATTGAATGTTTGAATTATTTTAACCTTTGATCCAATTATTTGCGGCCAGTTTTTGATGTAATTCGTTATTTTGAGTTTGTATCAAGATAGGTTGATTACGATTCCATCATCTTAGTTTAATTTTCTTTTCAATTATATACAAAATTGTGAGCCCACGGGACATAAGAATTATGTAATCTAAATTCTTGTAATTTCAGATCTTGTTAATTGAATGCAGAATTTCTTGTGTGTTCAAAATTGGGCCAAAAAAACGAAGCCCTTCTATCCTCAGGCTGTGCCATAGTGCCGCGCAACAATAGAAGGTGGCGCTGTGGTGCTATTATTGTATGTTGTGTTTCTGTGGCGCTGCA
Organism: Fraxinus albicans; assembly: GCA_903798335.1. NCBI lineage: Eukaryota > Viridiplantae > Streptophyta > Magnoliopsida > Lamiales > Oleaceae > Fraxinus > Fraxinus albicans. The sequence continues at coordinate 4,581 of CAIGRM010151671.1, forward strand.
GCGCAACACCTTAGCCCATATACGTTTGTGCGCATTGGTTCCACAATTGTTTCCCTTGATGATGTGGTTTTACTCTTTTACCCCTTTCATTCCTCTTTTCTCTTCAATCCATCCCATAGCCTTATTTTTTCCTTTCTCTCCATGATTTGTATCATCTCACAATTCTTACAAAACAACACTAACAAACATATTAAAAATGTTCAAAATGCATAAGATCTAGCTTATAATCAAGTTAAAAGTTAAATAAACTCATGAGTAAAACACACTCGTCAAATACCCCCAACACTTAATAGCTTACTAGTTCTCGACTAAACAAAAAAATAATATTAAGAATCATAAAAATAAAACTTAGTCAGATAGCTTGTCATTTGGCTCAATATTGAGAACATTATATCACATTCATGGACGGCTACAAAACCACAACAAAAGAATCAAACTTCCACTTACCCAATGCAAAACAAGTGTGTGAAGAATCAAATATAACGTCTTACATTCATAAGTTAGTTCACTTCCCAACCCTCTGTAGTCAATTATATCCTTTCTACGCTCGTAAAATTGGTAACTTAAAAGCCGTTAAATTGGGAATCCGTGTACTGTTAAGTGGTATCTAGTAAGACACCTAAATTCTTCAATTGGTATTAGAGTACAAATTCATTCCTTGACCCATATTATCTATATGAGCAATTCATTATCCGTCCCGCCATATTTTGATGGCAATAATTATGCCTACTGAAAGGTTAGGATAAGTGTCTTTTTAAAATCCATGGATAAGCATATCTGGCTTAGTGTTGTAAATGGTTGGGCTGCACCTAGTTCTACGGTTAATAATGAAATAATCACCACCCCTGTTGTTAATTGGACTATTGCGAACTTAGATGAGTGTAACTGGAATAGAAAAACCTTACATGCCCTATTTATAGCAGTATCCCCGAAAGAATTTAGGCGAGTGTCAATGTGTGAGGTAGCCAAAGAGGTTTAGGATATAATACAAACCACACATGAGGGAACTCATGCGGTTAGGAACTCTAAATTACGGATGTTAACCACTAAATTTGAAGAAATTAGGATGAAGAAAGATGAAACTTTTGATGATTTTTATGCGAGCTTAAATGNACTTAGATTCCATTAAGATTGAAGAGTTGGTTGGATTTCTCCAGACTATGAACTTATATTAGCTATACTCACAAACGATAAGTTATTGGCCTTAAATATTATGAGGAATAGTAATAGAGAGTCATTGGATTCAGATTCTCCTAATGAATAAGAATTATCTTACCTTACTAAAAAATTCTAAAAAATGTTTAGGAATAAACAAAAATCTCAATAGAAGAATAGAAGTGGTCTTAGTGGATCTAAGAAGAGTTCTAAAACTATGAGGTGTCATAATTGTAACAGTTTTAGCCACGTTAGGAGTGAGTGCTCTAGCAGTAGGAGAAATCCAGATAGGGCTATAAATGCTGCTCTCACTGATGACGAGTCTAACTCGGACAATCAGAGTGAGAAATCAACTCGTGAGGGCAATGCAAAATATATTGCATTTACTACAAGAATTAAGAATAGATCTGATAAGGGGAGTGAGAAGGCCGAGGGCATAAGTAGTAGTAAGAATTCAAAAGAAGATTTTGATAGCGAGGAAGATATTCATGAGGCTTATGATAGAATCTATGAGGATAGCATTAACATTATAACAAAAAATAAAGCCTTAATTACAAGAGTTACGGAACTTGAGTCGGAAAACCAGAAACTCATAGTGTACATTCAGGAATCTACCTCTACCCTAAGTGAGTAGAAATCCATGAATGAATATTTAGATACTCAGGTGAGGAATCTCACTAGTGAGCATGAGAAGACCTCTATGAGTGCTAATGAGCTGACAGTTGAAAATAGAGCCTTAGAAGGTTAAAAATCTTACCTTTTCTAGTGGTTCTATAAAGCTAAATAACATTCTAGGAATGGATAAGTCAGCTAGTAATAAGGGAGGTCTAAGATATATTAAAAATGATCATAATGTTGCTAGTACGTCCAAGACCACATTTGCCTAACCCTGAACCTAAGAATAATGGATACGTAAGACAGGAGCCTAGCGTAGGAAACGCCAACCTAGGAATAGATATCAACGATCACATACATTTGGTCCTAGGTTTATCCCTACATGTTTTCATTGTGGTGAGTTATGACACATAAAGTCTATGTGTCGTCATTTCCTAAACAGAAATAGAAACAGAAACTTAAATAGAAATAAGAATCATGATTATGTTGGTCAGATTAACTTCCTTACTAATCAGGTAAGTAAATTGATTAAGTTAATGACACAGATGAATGTGAATATTCGTGTCACTAGGCAAGTTTAGGTGAAGAAAAGTGAGTTGAAAATTTTTGAAGTAGATCACGGTGCTCTTAAAGGTAAGAGCATTTGCATACCTAACTAATTAGGTATTTTTGATGCATGTTCATGTTTTAATGTCGTGTGAAATTGATTTATGCGTACTTCATATTTGTTTATTTGTTTTCTAAGTAGAAAGCTCATGCATATTTTTTATTTTTATTTTTGTGTGTTTGACATTTTTTTATGCTTGGTGAATTCATGCTTTAAAATAAAAACAACAAAAAAATTAAAAATTAAAAAATAAAAAAGCAGGAAATTATTTTTACAAGCATAATATATAATATACTTCAATTTCTTTGTTATAATCGTGCATTTAATCGATGAGCTGTAACATAATTTATATTGCTGGCTTAGGTTATTATGGAGTACTTAGTATAGGTGTCTTTATCTACCATCTGCACTGCACATACTATGATGTTGTTAGTGGGACTCAACTGCGTGTGTGAGATTTAGGATGGCAATTACATGTTAGTAAGGTAACTTTAAGCATGAATCGACCTTATTTGTTACACATAAGCTCAAGTTTATCCTCGATAATAAAAAGCTCAATATCTTATGTTCTTTTTTGGAGCCCATTTGTCTCGAGCAATTAAGCTTACGGAGTTTCTCATAACTTGGTGCCTATGGTAAACTAATTTGGGTTAACCAGCCTAAAGCTCACTACAGAGATCATTTTAGTCGTTTAACGGAGAAGAACATGCACTTAAGATGTGAAAAATAGTTATGAGCTTAAAACATTGAAAGATATTAAAATAAAATATGTTCAAAGTCTAGGAGAAAAAAGAAAATATCAATACAAAATGAACTTTTATTTAAAATTCTAATGTACTTTATATGGTTTGAGTTTCATAAATAGAAGAATACACTTATTGACAGTGATGTTTAGAATGTCATTTTTCATAAAATTAAGGTTTGCAGTCCTACTTACAAAGGATTAGTGACACTTTACACGCATAGGTCACTTATACAATTTACATCATGTTAACTTAACTAAGTATGTGGCAAGGTTTACTGTACATAGCTTTTACTTGTGCATGCTCACAAACTTTTTGAGTTATTATATGTTAATGTTTAAAAAGGTGGAGAGTAAAGCATTTTTATGATTTTTCAATTATCCGTTCCTTCATCATTTGTGACAAAAAGAGGGAGAGTAAAGTAAAGTAAATGTTGTGAATGGGATAATTTTAAATTTTTAAAATTGTTTACGGTAAAGTAGCGTGATAGGTGATATTTATTGATTGCATTGCATTTTATACCATATCTACCTAGCTATTTGAGTTTTTGATTTTTTGTGATACTAATGTTTTTGTCGATATTTGGATCAACATTAGTGTTACGTCTCATTCTAGCTAGTGTTGATATCACGTGTTTAATGGTTTATTATTTACTGTATCACGTATTTTTACACTGGATATTTGAGGTGTGAATTTCAAGAAATGGGTTTAGCAAGGAATGCAAGAGACATCAGTTTAATCAAACTTGGGTAGTTTAGATTTTGTATAGTTTTATCACAAAATGCCAAAGGAGGAGTTTGTTAGGTTTTTCGTGTGGCAGTTTTATGAACAAAAGGACTAATTTGTAACATGTTTTAAGAGTCAAGAACCTAGGGTGCAATTTGCATAAATTTGGTTATAAGATCTATGGTTCGAGCATGAAAAGAGGAGAAACATGGTGCTGCATTTACGCTAGCTTCTCGCCCAGTTGGCGCTCGAGCGACAAAAAAAGAATGCATGTCTCCCGTCTATCTCTGAGCTCTCGCTCGAGAGACAGTGTGTCGCTCTCCTGTCGCCAACTTCTAGCTCAATCGACAGGTTGATCCGAAAAATCATAATTTGCTATTTTGAGGTATTTTTTCAGCCCATTTAACCTAATTACCATCTCCTATAAATACCCAAGTTTATGCACGAAAAGTTTTGTGGTTGTTCATTATGTCGCTTTTCTATAACATATTTAAGAGGTTATTTATACATTGATTTCATCATTTCATTCATAATTTTATACAACCACATATTTGGGAAAATATCAAACCCATTGAATCCGAAACACCACATACTTCATATTGGTCATAGGAATGTACTTTCTCAGTTGAATTTCAGAGGCTGCTGGAGGTTGAGAGAGGTTAGACTACAAGCGCAGGAAGAGCACAAAGCCTTAGAGCAGGTCCTTGGAAATCTACTTGGAAGAGACAATTGCAGAAGATCTTGGAGCAGATCTTGAAACAGACCTTGGAGTTAGCAGGAAATAGATCGGAGAAGTCTAGTGGAGTTGGCTAGATAGCATCTGACTGTAACTCACTCCATATTGTCTATAGTGGAGATAGTTGGCTTGGACTCGGAGTTTTTTCCTAGTTGGGGCTTTTGCGTCATCATATCAGTGTTTATTATTGCTTTCCTTATTACTGCGGTATTCAAACATATGATGATTGGACTTGTATGCTTAATCATCTAGAAATAATTAAAAGTGACTTGTTGCTTTTGATTGATTAATTTCGTACATAGGGTCAAAACTAAAAAGGGATAAGTAACAACCGTTCTGTAACTTAAAAGTCATTAAATTGGAAATCTGTGAACTGTTAAGTGGTATCCAGTGCGACATCCAGATTTTTTAAAGTTGATGCTATACCCTATCATATCTTTGTTTATTTCTCAATTCCAATTCGACCAATAATGTCCTCAGTCTGATTACTGATAGGTGGAGGTCGATGGAAGTGGGATGATCGTGCTTCTATGTACTATGGTGGGGCACTTGCAAATAGTTGCTTGCTAGTGAACTATCAGATGATCTTCTTAGTTAAGACTGGTTTATGATGAACTATCTCCTCTATATGAAATGTCATAATTCCCCCTTCTCTATATAGAGCATAAATTAAAGAAGGGTAGCCCAAACCGATAGTGGTAGACCCTTGAAATATGTGTTAAAAGTTGGTCTGAATAATCATTCCCACATCAACACTAAGGCCCCTCTGAATAGCATAGCTCAACAATGCCTTCTCTTTTTTCACTTCACTAATGTTGATACTGGGCAAAAGTTTAGCACATATGAAGTTATGTCAAGCTTTGCATCTAGGAAACATGCCTGATGTCGAAAAATTAGTGATGTCAGTGGCGGATCGTTTCTATGTGGTGTTCGGGTGGGCCAACTTTAGAATTATGTCTTCCGGATTGATTGTCCCCTCCTCACATAGTTTGGAAAAGTCATCTTCATCTACATCAGGTAGTATATAGAACTTATTGATTGAGCTTCGGTTAAAACGAATCCAATTTCTCTTGACATAAACTTTTAAATCACTGTGCTCATTAGCATTGGCATAAAATTCACACACTACTGATATTAAGCCCATTTGTGGTTGTTTTGTAAACAACTCACAATTCATGTCCTCAATCTACTCCCTCATATAAAGCCCAGGGTCGTCAAACCCCGCTCTGGAATACAATTTTTGTGAAGTACCATGTCATGATATCTTTTTTCTACTTCATCACTCACAAATTTACTGCTGTCAAAGAAGCTTGACGAAGAGACTAAAGATTTCGATTTCCTTTCAGGCAGCATGGTATATTCCAAAAAGCAACAATAGCAATCAAATACAACCACCACAAGCAACCCAACAATGTCCACGAAACTTACTACAAACTCCACAAAATAGGATGAATTTACAAAAATTACAATACCCACAACAAATCAATGTATCACTATCGACTCAACCCCGCAAGAATATTTCGGAAACATCATAATGTCAAAGAAAGTAGGCAAAAGTATCAACTAAGCCACCAAAAGAGTTGAAGCTTTCTCAGGAATTTCAACAAACACCTTGTACACCTTTCATAATTCAAACCCAAAATTTCCCCAAACTTCTTTAAAACCAACCCCTCATCATAAATTCAACCATAAAAAATGCTAAATCACCACAATCAATCAACAACACACAATACTGCCCTTCCACCACATCAAACCACCAAGTGCAAACACAATTTAACACAATTTAAACAAAAAGATGAAGATACTTACCATCCTTGTGTTGAAAGACCCTAGGTGAAGGGTAGTAAAGGTGAATCTTGGACTTGGACAATAGGAGATTGTATGAATAAAATATGTGTGAAGGAAAAAAATGAAGAAAGTTGGAGTGGAGGTGTGAGATAAAAGAACGTAAGAAGTTGGAGAAGAAGAGTTTGTATTGTTAGTAGGAGATTTCTATGTAGAAGGAAGAAATGAAGAGAAATAGAAGTATGGTTTGAGAGGGATTTGGGGAAGAATGAAATGGAAAAATAGAAAGAAAAAGGGAGGTAAAAGAAAATAAGAAATAAAAAAATCGGCGGGTCGCATGACATTGTGCCGCAGAGCCACATCTCAGGGGAAGGGTTGGTTTTGTAGCATTGGTTGCGCTTGAGACGTGGCGTCGCAGTGCCACAACTCTATTGTGGTCATTCTTATTTTTTATTTTTTGGTCTTTTATTTTCTCCCCCAAACTTAATACCTTTGTTTCCATCTCCCATCCAGGCTTGGTGTCACCTTTCACTTGAAATTTCTCTTACAAAATACACCTAGATTGTTACGACTATAAATATAAACAATTAAAGAAACAAACTATAAATTAAAAAACTAAGTAATTAATAAGGGATAGAGTTTAGGTTACCTCCCAAGAAGCACTTATTTAAAGTCTTTAGTTGGACCTTGTGCCACTATTATTCTAGAACAGTTAGTTCAATGTTTTCTTTAGCGGTGGGAAAATCCTCTACATATTGTTTGATGCATTGTCCATAAACCTTGAAATTTTCCTTTGTTGGGTGACGTAATTCAACTGTACCGTAAGGAAACACTTGGATACCGTGAAAGGTCCAGACCATCTTGATTTCAATTTCCTAGGAAAAAGTTTAAGTCTAGAATTATACAAGAACATTTGATCTCCCACTTTGAAAATTCATTGTCTAATTTTATTGTCATGCCACTTATTTGTCCTTTCTTTATAGATGGATGTATTTTCATAGGCTTCTCTTCTGAATTCTTCCAATTCATTAAGTTGTAGTATTCTTGTTTCTCCCGCATTCTCTAAATCCATGTTCGGCTGCTTCAATGCCCAATATACTCTATGCTGAAACTCAACTGGTAAGTGGCATGCTTTCTCAAATATTATTTGGTACAATGACATTCCAATCGGCATCTTGAAAGCACTACGATAAGCCAACAAAGCATCGTCCAGTTTCTTGAACCAATCTTTTAGAGATTGATTAACCGTGAGTTCCAGAGTTCGTTTTAGCTATCTATTAGAAGTTTCAACCTATCCACTTGTCAGTGGGTGATAAAGTCTGGCAATTCGATGTTGTACCATGTACTTACGAAGTACTGCCTGGAATAACGATTGCAGAAGTACTCTTGGTGATGCATAGCAATTGAAAATATGTTTCTTTATAAATCCTACCACCATCCTCGCATTATTGGTAGGCAATGCCTTGGTTTTCACTCATTTGGAGACATAATCCACTCTCATTAAGATATATTGATGGTTATAGGATGATGGAAGAGGTCCCATGAAATCAACTCTCCATACATCAAATATTTCCAACTCTAGAATATTGTTTAGTGGCATCTCATAACGGGCCAATATGTTACCTGTTCTTTGACACTTATCACATGATCTGTAGAAACGGCGGCAGTCCTTAAATAATATTGGCTAAAAAAACCACATTGAAGCATCTTCACTGCTGTTTTAGTAGGGCTAAAGTGTCCTCAATAAGCTGAAGCATGACCCCGTGATAGGATGGGCTTCATCTCATCTTCTGGCACACACACTTACTGATGATTTGATATGCCCTTATTCTGGATAAATTTGGATCATCCCAATAATAAAATTTAGGTTCATGTAGAAGCCTTTTTCTTCTGCTGATAAGCAAAGTCTGGGTCTGCATACCTAATTTCTAAGTAGTTGATAATGTCTTCATACCATGAAACCATTTTTACTTGCAATAACTACTCGTGTGGAAATATCTCATTGATATCCACCTCATCCGAATCTTTCAACTGTTCAAGACTCGATAAGTGATCCACTACCTGATTTTCAAACTCTGGTAGTAACAGAACCCATCAAATCAGCTTGGGTTTAACGTCTTTCTTCTCAAACAAATATTTCAAAATTGTATGGTCTGTATAAACTATCACCTTTGAACCAATAAGATAAGAACGAAATTTGTTGAAGGCAAATATCACTACTAGTATTCCCTTTTTAGGTGTTGCGTAGTTGATCTGAGCACGTGTTAAAGTTTTACTAACATAGTAGATGACATGCAAAACCTTTCCATTGCGTTGATCTAGCACTACTCCCACTGTAAATTCACTGGCATCACACATGAGTTCGAAAGGTAATTCCCAATATGATGCCACTATAACAGGAAGTTAACGTTTCTCTCAAAGTGTTAAAGGTATTTAAAAATTCATCAGAAAATTTAAATGGCATATCCTTCTCTAGTAGGTTGCATAGAGGTTTTGTGATTTTCGAGAAGTCCTAAATGAACGTTCTATAGAACTTTGTGTGTCCCAAGAAGTTTTTGATCCCTTTCACTGAATTAGGTGGCTGCAATTTTTCAATTACCTGAAACTTGGTATTGTCAACCTTAATATCCAGTGAAAAGATCTTATGACCCAACACTATTCCATCTTTCACCGTAAAGTGAAACTTTTCCCATTTAAGTACCAGTTTCATTTCTTCACACCTTTGTAATACTAGATATAGGTGTTCCAAGCAGTTATCAAAAGAATCCCCAAATACCGAGAAGTCATCCATAAATACCTCGATACACTTTCCACCATGTCAGAAAATATGGCCATCATGCATCGCTGAAAAGTTGAAGTTAAGTTGTATAAACCAAAAGGCATTCTTCTAAAAGCAAAATATCGTAGGGACATGTAAATGTTGTTTTTTCCTGGTCTTTTGGAGCAACAGCTATTTGATTGCTCCCAAAATATTTGTCTAGAAAGCAATAATGAGAATGACATGCTAACATTTCCAACATCTGATCAATGAAGGGTAGTGGAAAATTATCTTTTATCGTGGTATTATTCAATTTTCTGTAATCAATACATACCTTCCACCCGGTTACAAGATTTGTGGGGAATCAACTCATTGTTCTCATTCTTCTCCACTGTAATTCCACCCTTTTTAGGCACGACATATATTGGATTCACCCAAGAGCTATTTGATATGTGATAGATAACCCTGCATCTAGGCATTTCAACACCTCCTTTCTCGCTACTTCTTTTAAAGTTGGATTTAATTTGCACTGAACATCCACTGATGGCTTTGACTTATCCTCCGTTAAGATCTGTGCATGCAAAGAGTGGGACTAATTTCTCTAATGTTTGCTATGATTCATCCAATTGGAGTTTTGTACTTTTTTAGTATCTCCAATAACTTTGTCTCATCCTTCCCTGTAATGTCATTTGCAATAATTGTTGGAAGTGTAATAGAATTTCCCAAATACACGTAACGTAGATGTAATGGCAAATGTTTTAGCTAAAAAATGGGGACCTTCTCCACTGAAGGTACTAGTGGTAATACATTTGCACCAAGATACTCATATTACCAATATTTCCTTCCCATGGTTCAACCAACTACATAACACATTATTTTCTTTCTGCATTCTCTGACTCTAATTATTTAATATCTACTTCAAATCGAATTGCTAGATGTTCTGCCTCAAATGTATCAATTCCTCAAAACATCTATCTTGCAATAGGTATCTGAAGTTAATGGGTGTTTCATTGCTATGAAGACATTGAATATAACTTGATCATTTTCCACCCGAAGAATCATCTTACCATCATACACATCAATAAGCGTTCTTCCAGTGGACAAGAAAGATCTTCCCAAGATTAGAGGAATACTGGAATCCTCATCCATATCCAAGATAATAAAATCCGCTAGGAAGATGAATTTATCAACCTCGATTAGTATGTCTTCTATGATTTCCTTTGGTCTTTTGATGGACCTGTCAACTAGTTGCAGTGATGTTGTCATTGCTTTTGCTTCTCTAATCTAAGAGACATGTAAACAAAAAATCGTATTAAATTAACACTGGAACCTAAATCACATAATGAATACTCAAAGTAATTCGAACCGATGGTGCAAAGTACAGTAAAACTCCCTAGGTCCTTTAACTTAGGAGGTAGCTTCTTGAGGAAAATTATACTACATTCCTCGTTCAGGTAGACAGTCTCATGTTTTTCTAGCTTTCTCTTGTTGGAAAGAATTTCCTTCAAAATTTTGACATAGCCGAGCATTTGACCTATTGCATCTACAAAAGGGATATTTATGTGTTCACATAATGGACAAGTTACCACTGAATGTGTTCTCTGTGTTTGTGATTTCACCAGTAACTCTACCCGTTTTGTGAAAGCTGCTATCTGTACGTTGGTAGATGTTGTGCTGTACAATTCATAAATTCCAGCTACTTTCTGTGGTACCACTATTTCTGATGAAAACATTGAATATGTTGTGGAAATTAAATCAAAAAAATTCATGCATTATTGTACTGATTTTCCTATGATCGATCCACCCGTACAAGAATCCACCTGAGATTTTGACGATGGTGAAAGTCCGATGTAGAAGTATTACACTTGATTACCTCCTTGAATTTGTTTCATGCCTCGTGATAGCTCCCCATCTCTCTGTTGAAAAGTTTGAATTTTCAATTGAATTTACTTGTGCTGGTAGGAAAAATTTGTGCAAATTTTCTAGTCAATTCTTTCCATGTAGAAATGCTTCCACGAGGTTCAGCATCTAACCATTCCCATAAAGTATCCCACAATGTATAGGAAAATAACCGTAGCTTGATAGCATCTTCATTAACCCTTGGAGCATGAAAATTCTAGCAATTTCTGAGGAATTTGAAGATACGTGTGTGTTCGAATTTTCATGAGATAAACATAAAATTGGAGAGTGTTGCTGGTCAAGTTCATCCATTCTGCTATTTGTTGTTCACCCTAAAATCTGAATATACTATACTGGAGCGCGCGAGTGCTGCTATGGGCGTCAAGAACATTGAAACTGATAAGTCCACTTCATTTATTTCCACTTACTCATGTTGTTGATCCAGTGGTGTCGCTACTCTCTCAATAACTTGTCTAATTGGCTTTATAGAAACAAGATTATTTTGATCGTTAGCCATTTGATGTTGCTATTTTTATTAATTTGTGTTCTTTGCATTTTCGTCTGAAAATACATTCTATCTCCAAATCAAACGGTTCAAGATTATCATGTTGGATATGGAGCATATAATGAATATCTTTTATATGTTAAAAAAAGAAAATACATAAATCAAATAATCATTATAAATGAAATAAATTAAGACTAAAAGTAAACAGTCCCAGTAGTGGTGCCAAAAACTTGTTGCATTTTTTTATATCGTAAGTGTACGTTATCGTAAAAAGTAATATAATGGACCTTTAAGTCTAGATTATTGTTCTCACGAAACTATACTTTAGGACTTAATATAATTTTTTTATCTCTTATTTGATGGAAGCAAACAAAGAATTTTATGTTGTGATTTTTTTGTTTAAACACTTGAAATTAATCAAAATGCACACAAAGATTGATTGAGAATTCAAATAATGAACAGATATTAGGGCAAAACAATTTCACTTATTGATCACCTTTAAGTCTTAATTCAATATTCAAGAGTCTAATGTAGTGTTCGATTGAATTCTTCTATTGTATTCAATTTACCTCTCTCGAGTTCTCATTGAATATATTTAACTTATTCAATCACATATCTCTGTAAGAATCAACCTTAGTTAAACGAAATATTAGTTCTAAAAATTCATATAATGATCGCAATACTTAGCATATGTATCTTTACACGTTATACTAATTTACTGAATTTTATTATATGGTTTAAATCTTAAACTTACCTCTCGATTCATAAAATATTCACAAAATCATCAAATTAATGATCGAGTAATTCAACGCATTAAATTCATAGCAAAATAAACACATATATGATAAAATAATAAGAATCTTTAATAAAAGAAATAAAGGGTCCCAAGTAGATTACATTTTTGCCTTAATATGAAAGTTAGCTACTCATAATGTAAAAAAAAAAAAAAAAAAATTTATTGAATACATCACAGAATTTTGAATGAATATGTAGGAAAAGAAATTAATCTTACACTAAGCTCTTCTTCCTCTTCCATCATTACTTCAAATCTTGAGTTTATTGATGTTTTTCTCCCTTGAATTGCGCTATCCAATCTCTAGTTGTATTCTCTTTTTTCTCATTGTGTGGAACCCCTCAAAAGTGTCATCACTTCTCTTTATACTTCTCCGTACGTTTGTATGAATCCCTTTTCATCCTAAGGCGGAGCCGCGGCACAGCATAAACATAGGTGTGGCGCCGCATCACCCCACATCAGCCCTACTAAGTTCGTGGCACCTAGGAGCCACAATTGTTTCCTTTGATGAAGTGGTTTTACTTTTCTATCCATTTCGTTCCTCTTTTCTCTTCAATCCATACCACAGCTTTATTTTCTCCTTTCTCTCCTTGATTTGCATCATCTCATTCCTACAAAACAATACTAACGAACATATTAAAAACGTTCAAAACCCATAAGATCTAGGTCATAATCAAGTTAAATATGAAATAAAACTCGTGAGTAAAGCACACTCGTCAGTTGGCGTAGATCATATTGGATTGAAATGAGTCGAGTTCAATTTATTTTACATGTATGGTGGCGGTGTCCAATTGCAATTTGGATTGCTACTGTTGGATCTTGAACAATTTTGGGCTGAAAATTTACATTAAATATTAGCGTAAATTACATCCATCCATGTTTTTAACTTTCAAATACGATAATCAGATTTTAACTTTATTATTTCACAAATCGGGTTATAATTGAATTATTTAATATTAAATTTATAATATAATATTACTAATTAAATTTATCTTACTGTCATTATCGCTACGCTGAGGGAGAGAAATTATTCAAAACTTTTCAAAATCCTCATTCTTCTATCCATTGTGAAAGATTATAGATTCTACTTTAACGGATTCATCCACGTTCGTTGAGGGAGAATAACAATTGGAGAACTTCATAATGTTCAGCATAGTGTTAAATATTTCGAATTAATATGTAAAACTTTTTTTCAACCAAAAATCTATACAAATTCAACTACAAAATGGTGTTAAAAAGAAGTTTAGATCATGAATCGCATTTGAAGAAAGTAGATGAGGTTGGAAAAAGTAACGATGAAAGAAAAAGAATAAAATCCCATACAGAATCTTGAACAAAAAAAAAATCCAAAATCGATTTCCAAGAATGTAAATCAATTTATTGTTAAATTTTTTGCTTAATACTAGTTTTAGAGAAGTTTCAGTTCATTGGTAAGTTGTATTTTGAAGTTATTGGGTGTTTTTGATCTTCATTATGTTAAACCATATAAGTTACCTGATTTTTTTTTTAATTATTATTCTTTGAATTTGCTCTGATTTTAAATTGTGACTTGATTTTGTTTTGATTGTGACATTTGTGTTCTTCAATTACTCTATGAGTGTGACCTGGATTTTTCTCTGATTGTTACCTGATAAACAAAAATAATAAATATTTTTTTTGGAGTAGTAAAATTAAGTTTTAAATATAAAGAGATTGTTGGAGTACTTCAAAATTTTAACTCTCCAAATTTATAAATGCTCTCCAAATGATATAATATACTCTTTAAAAATAGAGAGTTTGTTAGAGATGCTCTTAGAGGTTTTCAGTATCAAGTTCTTGGAATTAAAAAAACTATGGAAGTTCGTGACCCAAAAAGCTGAAAGTTCGTAATTTAGAATTAATTCAGAAATTAATCATTGAATTTAGGTAAAAAAAAATTCAAATCCTTTATTTTTGATATAACATACACATGAACATTTAGACGACCTTGTTTATAGAATTAAATAATTTTTTATTTTTTATTTTTGGGTAATTCTTCTTCTGCGTCTCCACTCTTCTCTATATCTCTCTTCCTCCACCAGTTTCCACAATTTTCTATTGATGTATCGAGAGATAAAGAGAGGAAAAGATGAAATTAGGAAATAAGAGTATTATAATTTACTTTGTTAACGTGTTAAAATTAATGCAGAGAGACGGTATTTTATGCTTATTAATTATTTTTTTCATGATTTTTCAAATGGATAATTGCAGTAGCGATGTCAAACATTTCATTTAGTAGCATATTTTTTCCAAACATTTCATTTTTGTCACTCACGGTACCTAACCTTTCAAAATATCGCACCTGAAGTCTAAATTGATGGTTTTTGTTAGTTTGACCGTTAGTGGACTAAATAATTGACACTGACAATAATTTTGACTAATTTTAAAAGGTGAAAATGGTAATTTTACATTTTTTATAATAAAATAATCAAAATCAAATAATTAAAATAAAAAACACATTTCCACATTCTTTTTCTTCATCCACCCACACATACCCACCCCAAATATGGGAAATAAAAAGCCCAGAATTTCTTGCTTTTTGATTTTTTTATCCTTTCTTTTTGATTCTCAAACCTCAAATTTCTTGCTTTTTGATGTTTCTAATTTTTTGAGTTGTAGTGCAAGAACTAAAAGAAGTTTGGATTAGGGTTTCTATTTTTAGAAGGGATCTGTAATTACATCAAAATCTTGTTTCTGTTTCATTTTTTAGGTATAATGCTCATGTGGAAGTAGGTGTGTTAGGTTAAGCTAGAAACCCTATTATTGAGTTTTGATTGACAATATAAAGTTTGTTGCCGGACATCTTTCTCTACATATTGTCATTTGGCTTATGTGAGAAGTAGTAGGCCATATGGGTTCATATTTTCCATCTCATAAGTTGAGTAATGGCCTTTATGTGTTAGGTCGGCCTGAGCAATCAAAAGGAAAAAAAATTCAGACAATGAGATCTGTAGCCATGCCGTACACTAGAGGTGTCAATTCGAGTGGATCGGTCCGGGTCGGCCCGCCAACATATGAACCCGGTAACGGCCCGCGTGAAAAAAAGCCCGCCCACTACGGGTTCCGGGCCGATTCCGGGTCGGTGCACAAATTTTGGACTACAACCCGGCCCGCCCGCTGACCCATCTGGCTCGAGCCCATACGGGTCACAGGTTGTTCCAAAAAATTTTTATATTGATAGCAATTTTTTTTTTTTTTTAAATGTAAACTAAGAATTGAACAAATTGATAAATTCATATTTATATCAAGA
>CAIGRM010151678.1:0-18001 GCA_903798335.1 Fraxinus albicans
CAGATTTCTGATGTTCTTGTCCGTTTCAACCTTCAAGTGCAAAACATGAGAGGTCAAGGGTATGACGGTGCTAGTAATATGCGTGGTTCTTGGAATGGACTACAAGCATTATTCTTTAGAGATTGTCCATATGCATACTATGTCCATTGTTTCTGCCCACCATAGATTATGTTAAGTCAAATGAGAACATCGCAAATTCACATACTAAATGTAAGAGATCAAGTACGTTGCCTATCGAAAAGAATAAGATTAAAGCCTACTACGTAAGAATTTTTGTAATGGCAACTAACTTATTGACTGGAGATCCCAAGATCTTGGTTCAAGATGACAACTAAGTTATGAAGATTCAATAAAGCACTTGGAAAAATATTTCCTAACTCATTTCTATGATAACTAAAGTATTTTCTGCAGAATGTTAAGGTTAAGATATCATTTTAATGATTCATATATTTTGATTAAGTCAAATGAAGTAGGGCATAATACTCTTAATATGAAGTTACCTATGTAAGTATGAGGTGTGGCCGCCTCAATGAAAATTGATCAAAGGCTGAAATTTTCTAAATACTTATGAAATCCAAGAGTAGTTCATGGCCAAAATGAACAAAGTCATGAGAACCATGAATGATTTAAGAAAGACATCTGTGTGAGTATTATTGTTTTGGTTTACACCAATGGTTGAATGGTTCATATCACGTTCACCAATTAACCAAGTAAATCTAATAGTATTTCATTAAGAAATGTTCAAAGCCAAAAGCTACCTTACTTGATGCAGTGTTTTTCTACTCTCTCTACAATGCATCATATTTCTGCATAGCATGATCACATTTGAACTTCCATTCATGTGGGGAATTGTTGAAATTTGGTTGAGAGAATAAAAATAAATTTAGTGAAGTATGGAAAAATGACTTTCGTGTGTACTTTGCTCAAATATTCGGGTTTCATCCAATAGTCAAATTATGAATATAGACTAACTTGTTCTACTCGTCGATTAGATTGTCGTGGTATATTTGGAATCTCAAAACCAATTCCGAATGAGTGAGAAATTGCGATCCAAAGTTGGATAGAAAAGAGAAAATATGGGATGGAAAAATGACTAACCCTATAGTTCGCCTATTGCTCGAGTGATAATCTAACGACATGCGAGATAGAGAGGCTGGATGAAAAGGTGTCACTATTGCTCGAGCGAGATGCCATCGATAGGATAGTGACAACAAGGGATGCTTCCCTTCATGAAAGTTGCTAAGTTTGGGGCATAATACTTCATTTACAACCTTTACTTTTCTATATATAGGACCCTTTGGACATCCATTATACATCTCATATCATTTTTGCATTGATCATTACATCAAAACTTTTGCAAAATATTCTCTAAAAGTCATTCCAAACCATTTTTCTTGTAGAAGG
Organism: Fraxinus albicans; assembly: GCA_903798335.1. Taxonomy (NCBI): domain Eukaryota; kingdom Viridiplantae; phylum Streptophyta; class Magnoliopsida; order Lamiales; family Oleaceae; genus Fraxinus; species Fraxinus albicans. The sequence continues at coordinate 1,405 of CAIGRM010151678.1, forward strand.
AAATTTTCGTTCCAAGTTTATTGTTGTTTGTGATTTGAAATGCTTCTATCACAAGTTATATCCGTTGTATCTTGGGAGACAAGTGCTGTATTCCGTTAGCATCGTTACGGGACAATATTGTCTTAAGAGAAAAAGTGTTTTCACTTGTCTCGGATTTCAATTTTTACTTTATATTTTTTTCCTTCCTTACTTTCTTTCCTTTTTCCTAAAATTTAAATATGCTCTTGTAAATTAAATATTTTCTTTGTCTAAATAACTATTTACATATACTAACGCTCCAACACTTGCTCGATCCAATCCTCCCCAACAAATATGTCAACAGTATTCTATAACTTTTGGCTGCCAAAAAGTCTATTTACCACTCAAGGAAATGGTCAAATAAAGAGAACTATGATTAGGCTAATTCATTGGCTCTAGAATTCACTTCAATTTGTGCTTTGCAGATGAGACGCATTAAACGAACCCAAGCCAAAAGATTTACAAGGGATATTTCTCTTTTCATTTTTCACCTCAGCATATCTCCAGAATATAACTACAACCCACTATGCAGGAGATATGCTAAAAGTGTTACCTTCACCCCCAAAAAACGAAGGATGTCACCAAGAGGTATTGGCCTATTAGGGAATTGTAGGAACTTCAATGTCTCCTTCCAACATTTTCAAGGCATCCAAAATTGTTGGCCTCAGGGACACCATAACATTAGCACACAGAATACCAACAAGTACAAATCTCTCCATTATTAATTTTGGATTTGCGTTTGATGAATCTCTGCCCTTCAAAGGAGAAGAATCCAATACTTGTTCTAATTTCCCTGCTTTAACCGGTGACCAAGCCCAATCTGTGATTAAAATTGCGCGAGGATATTTTGAGGACAGATCGAGAGCTTTCTTCCCACACATTATCTCCAAAACTACGACCCCAAAGCTATAAAAGTCACTTTTCTCAGTTAACTGCCCATAGAGCATATTCAGGAGCCAAGTATCTGTGTGTTCCAGCAACTCTAGCAGTGAGATAAGACTGCCTTTCTCTGATTTGCTTCGCCAATCCAAATCTGTAACTCTTGCCCTCATATCTGCATCCAACAAAATGTTTGCTGCCTGAATATCCCAATGATAAATTGCTGGCTTTATTCCGTAAATGCAGATAAGCCAATCCATTAGCCAAATCCATAATTAAGCATTTCCTTTATGGCCATGTCAACTGTCACTTCAAACTTCCACCTTGATTTATAGGAAAAAAATGGTCATCAAGGTTTCCATTAGGCATGTAATCATAAATAAGGTGTATCTTTATCTTGGACCAACATTTTCAGTCACACAGCACCCTCTAAGCTGCACAAGATTCCCATGCTTCAAGTTACTAATAATCTCCACTTCATTGTAAAACTCATCATTCCCTTTGAAAACCGATTCTATAATCTTCTTAACTGCAACAACTGTCCCATCAGTTAAAGTTCCTTTATAAACCTCCCAAACCCACCTCTTCCGATGAAATTGTTGGATGGAAAGTTATTGGTATTTTATACCATGTAGACACTGTAGGAGGCTTCTTTCTTGACATAGATTCCATTTCCTCTTCTCCCGAATTAAATCTGCCTTTTCCCTCAGTTTTCTATCTCAACATATGTATATTTCCCGCAAATAAGACACCGGTGAGATCACAACACCAGCCACAGTAATCCAAAGACGAGCCAAATGTCGTTTACTCGTAGAATCCTTATCTGAATTAATCCAAAGACCAAAGATACAAATCAAAGCACCAGTGCTTTCAGGCCCAAAATCATCACAGTAAGTAAGATCAGTGAGGTCTGGCTTACAAGCAGAGTCCAGTACAGTGGAGGGACCAAGCTTCCTGATCCAATCTTGGGTGGACTCAACGGAGGCGCATATAGTGGTAGTTCTAACAAATTGCATTGGATCAAAGCAAATGGACGTGAGAATATGTGGGAGACAAAGAGAATTCAACTTGGATTGGAAATCCTCAAGGCAAGAAAGGAAAGTTGGCAATTTGGGCAGTTGAAAAAGTGAAGTCTCTTCGAGATGTTGTCACGCTCCTATGTCATAGAGGGAGAGGAGGGTCTGGCAGCACTAGCGTTTTCTGACGGTGGGCTCGCTGGTTAAAATTGGGATTTGGAGGGGTCTTACAATCAGAAATCGACCATGGGATTCTCAGTACATAACCAAGATCCATGGGAAATGTAGATAAATTAGTGCCTTGAAATTGGAGATGATGAAACTGAAGAAATTAACACCAAAAGAAAAAGAAACAGAGAGGAAATCAAGAAAATTGGTTTCATTTTTATTTTATTAGTACCGAAATTGAAATTGAAAATAAAGATTCTAGAATCCATAAATGGAGAAAAGGCAAAAATTCGTCCCTCTGAATCCAGATGGTCCCGAGAAGGGAAAATTTGGAGAATATGGTGGTGAATAAGATTGAAATTTGTTTTACTGTCAAATTAAGTTTGACTCTTTGATTAAAGAAGTTGCAATCAAATCTTGGCGGCTGTTGTCTTTGGACGTAGGATTGCATTAACATCTGTTACGGATGAATATGACTTAACGGTAACATTCGTTTTGATTCGACTTCTATCATCGAGCATCAAACTCTATCTTGGCTGGTCTCTCCCATGAGGGCGGGCCTGCTCGTTCTTGCAGTAATGATAAAGTCTGAACATCTCTACTGTAATAATCATAGAATCATTAGTTCAAATCTATACTCCAAAATTTGTAATCCTATAATAATATAGTATTGTTCTAAAAAATAGATTTAAATTTGACAAAAATTAATAGTCAATCCATGCGGGGATGGCAAAATTTCCAGTCCCGAATGAAGCTAGGAAACATAGTCCTCGTCCCAAATTCTGTGAACCGTCCTCAATGTTTTATTTTATTTTTATATTTTTCAATTTAAATTCTATTAAAAATTTAAAAATAATATTAAAACATAATTAATGAGGCAATATACATAGGATTTAGGCCCTGTTTGGAAGAGATTTTGATTTTTCTACAGTAAATCAATTCTCATTTTCAACCACACATTTTTCAATAAAATAATATTTTCCATCACATCAATAATTTGTTTTTCTTTTTCAACCACACATTTCCCATCATATCACTATTCAAAATCAATTCTTCCCCCAAAAATCCATCCCAAACAAGCTCTTATAAATTCTTGTCCCACCCAGCCTATCGAAATCCCCGACAGGATGAAAATGATTATGACTGCCCGATCCTGACGTGTCTTGTTTTCAACCCTAATTCCACATGCTTGACAAAATGGATAACCTAGCTCTAATTTATAGTCATATGGGAGTGATCGCTATTTTTGTTCATGATTACAAATACTTTGACCAAACAAAAACAAATTCAAAACGGTGAACTAAATCCAATCTGTGGCTCATTTCATAGTCTCGTACTCGACCTTTTTTCTTGACAAAGACAACCTCAACTATTATAGGGCTTGGTCCTCCTATTTGCATTAGAAAAAATATATGAGAAAAATGACCTTTAAACTCAACAAAGCGTGTACCCTAATCATTAATCAATCCTCCTAATAAACCGCTTTCTTGTTTGCATGTAAATTTATTCTATACCACACACAAAATTGTTTGGACAATCTGCATCTTCTACTTTCTCCATTCCATACAATCTTCATTTCTCCATCCCTTCTCCTCTGCAACCACATCTTCATGGGAGATCTTCCAGACTCAGAGACGCACAATAATTTTTACAACATTCTTGGAATTCCAAGGACTGCGTCTCTCCCTGATATTTACCGGAAATACAAATCTCTTATTGTCAAATGGCATCCTGACAAAAATCCCACCAATAAAGCCGAAGCTGAAGCCAAGATCAGATCCATCAATGATGCCTACAGGGTACGCATGTAACTGGGATTTCATCCATTCTATGCAAGATGTTGATTTGCAATTGAGATTTAGTTTGTTAATTTCATGGAATAATTGTATGCAAACACTTTTTTTTTTGTGTCAATGAATTAACTTTCAGGCTCTTAGCATTGAGAAGAAAAGACAAGCAAATTTATCAACTGGAGATGAGCCAAAAACACCCGACCATTACAAAACGGACGATGAATTCTACATTTCCAGCCCTACTCTTCTTTCGCGTGCAAGCAGCAGCACATCGCTAAGTCCAAGAAATTTGTCCAGAAATTCGAGCCGAAGAAGCAAAACTCCAACACCAGCAGATTACTATACTAATTTTCCAAGAACTCCAACCGGGGCTAGCGCTCCATCAACACCCACTGCCACTAGCCCAAGAGATTCAACTCCCCTATCAAAAATTGCGAGCAGCAGAAGCACAACCCCGATTATGTTTTCGCGGTCCGGAGCCTGGAAAAAACCTCAGCCCACTGGAAAAAAACTTGAATGCACCCTCGAGGAATTGTTGTATGGATGTGTCAAGAAGATCAAGATCACAAGAGATGTCATCTCAAATCCAGGGTGTGGGGAGTTTCTTCTTGAATCAACTCATTTAAATGTTTAATCAGTATCTTTGATAAACTTGTTTATTTAAATTATGTATTTAACATGACCCTCAGGTATAGGATGGATAAATTTGTTTTTCTTCAAAAGGCTTGACACATTGTGTAACGACCCGACCTTGTGCCGGAGCCATTATCATATCATACGTATTGTCCGTTTTGGGAGAATCTAAGTGCCCAATTGGAACCAGGATTCAATTTAAGTTTCCCATATGATGGAGGTCTTGGGCTCGAATTTTGGGGGACGCGTCAGAAAGCCGTGAAGGGTAAGATGGGCCTAGACTCTCCCAAAGCGGACAATACGTATAATATGATAACGGTTCCGACGCAAGGTTGGGTCGTTACACATTGAACCATCTTGACCTTTCAACATATCTTAGCTCCAGGATAAATGTGTGTGTGTGGGTATATCTTATTTTGCATGCCCTATTTAAAATCATAAGCTATTAAAGATGAGACTTATTTAAATTATGTATTAAAAAATGCCCAAATGCCATTACACAGGACTAATTTATTTTTTCACAAAAGCTTGGCATGCTTACAATCTTCGAAATGGTGGTGACGATACTTGAATTCAAGTCTTCTTCCTGTTTCAACATCATATTGAATCACTAAATTCTAGACGAGATGGTTCAACAATTCTGCCCCCTCAGCCCTCTTTAAGAAATTCATTTTTTTTCCAATGTGTGTGTATAGCTGCTTATTTTTCACGATTATCTGTCATGACAGATTCATCATCAAAGAGGAAGAGACACTAACTATCAATGTAAAGCCCGGATGGAGAAAAGGAACAAAAATAACATTTGAAGGAAAGGGAGACGAGAAACCAGGCACCCTTCCAGCAGACATTATCTTTTCCATTGTTGAAAAAAAACATCCAATGTTTAAACGGAGAGGAAATGATTTGGAGATAGGAGTTGAAGTGCCTTTGGTTCAAGCTCTAACAGGTTGTACGTTTTCTGTCCCTCTACTAGGAGGAGGCCAAACGACAATTTCAGTAGATGAAATTATATATCCTGGATATGAGAAAATCATCCCTGGACAAGGCATGCCTAAATTCAAAGATGAAGCTAAGAGAGGAGACCTTCGACTCAAATTTCTTGTCGAATTTCCAACAGAATTGAGTGATGGACAACGCTCTGATGTAGTTAATATTTTACAAGAATATTCTTGATTGATCATGCATTTATGGTTATTTTTCTCTTGTAAATTTCATGTTCCTGTATTTCAGTTTTAGTTAGACAGGTAGATAAGATATAATGATCTGTTTACTTGCATCCCAGAATGCTCGAGGCTAGGAGCAAAACTGGATCCTTACTGGAGATTTTTTCCTCTAGCGAAGTAATGATTTTGAACCTTACAATAATTTATAAATGAAATGTTCCATTCCTTTGTTGGGCCTGGAGGTGTCAATTGGGCTTGGGTATCCTCGTTCAGGAGAGCCCAACATGTGGACAGGCCCAGTTCACCTTTGGAAGCCAAGGTGACGGCTCGCAGTTGAAGCCCTGCCTGTATGGCCCAAAAAATGGTGGAAATAAGGGCTCAATATTGTCACGGAATCCATGTCACGCTTTAACTATTCCCCAATTCAATTTCAAGAGAAAATGTTTAAAAATTCAAAACTCAGATCATAAATAATATATATATATATCTAATAAACATCCGTCATAATATCTCTACCCACTCCTATCTCTCTCCAATCTGTCTACATACTCGCCCTAGCCACAGTCATCGGCATCCACTTGTTGTCATCCCCTCTCATACCATAGTGGTAGTATAGATCTAGATAAATGTGTCCGATTCGAGATTCAAGAGTACAACTTCCCAAAGGTAGTGGTTTGTTTGAATTTTTAATTTAGCAAAACATCGAAGAGAATTAATGGATCATCTAATTAAACTTCAATTCAGACAATCGATTGGTGTCAAAATAATTGAAAGAATAAGATTTTTGGCGGTTTGATTTAAACTACCGTAGAGAACTAATTCGTCGATGGAGTGTAAATTTGATTTAAATGTTTGATTTATCATCAGACGCAAACTATATGTAAAGTGTTACCTGTGATGTTGATCCAATGTCTTGTGACCAGTTCTTTTGCATCTATGACCTTTGGACATTGGTCTGTTACTTTTGATATTGATCCAATTGCCTGCGACAAATTCTTTTAAATTTGTGACTTGTAGCCATTGATCTGTTACCTATTCAAAATAACATGTGACCTGTGAACCGTTTACCTATGACCCGTAACATATGAATTGTGACCTGTAAATTTGAATCTGTGATTTGTTATCAATACAGAAAAACATCCTACATCTGACTTGTGACAAGTTAATATTGATCTGTGACTTATACAACATGACCTGTGAATGGTGACATGTGAACTGTAATCTATGACATGTGATCTGTAGCATGTGACCTATATTCAATGAAGTTTTATCAAACAATGAAAAATGGGGAGGACGAGATAGACCTCAGCAACAACTAGAAAATTTTCAGCAGATGTTCCTTCATGTGAGCAAAGAGACCTTGGAGAAAATACCTGCACTGATATTCTGTTGGAACAATATAAGTTCCTGCAGTAAACAACTTCAGTTCCGGAATAAAGAAAAAATTGGCAAAGTGCAAGTGAAGCTTAAAATGGCCAGATCAAAGCTCTTCCAAATCCAAAAAAAAGACCCTGTAACTATAGATCCTAATGAACTTCGACAATCTGCTGAAGAGGTACGAACCTGGATGGATAGAGAAGAACTTATGTGGAAACAAAGGTCAACAGATGCTTGGCTTGAAGAGGGAGACCAGAACACACATTATTTCCATGCTAAAGGTTCCTAAAGAGGAAATGCAAACTTGATCATTAAACTCTTAGATGATCAAGACCGTTGGCAAGAGGGAGAAGCATGTAACCACCTTATCATCAATTACTTCTCTGATATGTTTTCCTCTACAAGATCCAGAAATCAAAGTGATGTCCTAGACAAAATGGAATGCAAATTAACTCCCGATATGAACAATGAACTAATACAACCTTTTACAACAGATGAAGTCTCCCAGGCCTTGAGGAAATGCATCCAACTAAAGCTCCAGGACCAGATGGTATGCCCCCTCTCTTTTTTCAAAGATTTTGGCTTCACATTGGCTCCTGTATTACCAATGCTGTATTGTATGCTTTAAATACATGTGAATTTCCCCCAGATGTAAATCACACTTTTACTATGCTTGTCCCTAAGACAAAGAACCCATAGAGAGTTAAGGATCTTAGGCCTATTAGCCTCTGTAATGTCCTATATAAATTGATGTCAAAAGTTGTGGCTAATAGGATAAAAAAAGTGCTACCTTCTGTGATTACAGAAACCCAGTCAGCTTTTATCAAAGGTAGACTAATGACAGACAATGTGCTTGTGGCCTACTAGGTGCTCCATTTTTTGAGAAGAAAGAAGAAGGGAAAGAAATGCTACATGTCTCTTAAGCTCGACATGAGCAAAGCATATGACAGAGTTGAGTGATCCTTCCTCGAAGCGGTTATGTATAAATTGGGCTTCCATGACAAGTTTGTTCAGCTTGTGATGAAATGTGTTACTACTCCCTCATTTTCAATTCTTATCAATGAATCTCCCATTGAAAGCATAACTCCCTCAAGGGGCTTGAGGCAAGGAGACCCTATTTCTCCCCACTTATTCCTTTTATGCACTAAAGGATTGATCAGCCTATACAAATGAGGCAGAAAGAAATAAATATGTGGATGGTATTCAAGTGAGTAAAAGAGCTCCACGTTTGAATCATCTCCTTTTTGTAGATGACAGCTTGATTTTCTGTGAAGCAACTGAAGGTACTACTTCTCAGTTACAATCTCTCCTAAGTATTTATGAAGATGCATCAGGTGAACAATTAAATAGGGACAAAACCTTAATGGTATTCAGTGCAAATGTAAGGCAGGAGCACCAGCAAAAAATTATGGATCTATGGAATGCTCCTCAAGTGCAGTAATATGAAAAGTATCTTGGACTACTACCTATGGTTGGTAGATCAAAATCTCGAGCCTTCTCTGAAGTAAAACACAAAGTTTGGCAAAAATTGCAAGGATGGAAGAGTGGTATATTCTCCCAAGAAGGTAGAGAAGTTCTCCTCAAATCAGTGGCTTTAGCGATCCCGTCCTATGCTATGAGTTCCTTCAAACTTCCATCCACATTATACATTGAAATTGAAAAGATGATGGCTAGATTTTGGTGGGGCCAAAGGAAGGAAGAGAGAGATCCATTGGCACTTATGGGAAAATATGTGTAACTCAAAATCCATGGGGAGAATGGGTTTTAAGGAGCTCGAGTTTTTCAATATGGCCATGCTTGGCAAACAAGCTTGGAGACTCTTGCAACACAGGGATAGCTTGGTTCATAAAATCTACTCTACCCGTTATTTTGCTGATGGTAACTTCTAAAAAGTTTGTATAGGCGGTAATCCCTCTTATGCTTGGCATGGAATATGGGAGGCACAAAACTTATTGATACAAGGAGGAAGATGGGTTGTGGGAAATGGTAACACTATACATATCCTGAATGATACTTGGATCCCTGAAATGCGAGATCTGAGTAAGGAGTTCGGGACTGACTTATAACAAAGTCATAGACAGCAGCTTGAAGACCTAGTATCTTCTTTGATTGATCCAAACGTAAGGTGGTGGAACTTGAAAAAACATAGAGCTTTATTCAATCCAAAAATTATTGAGGCTATCCTGAAGTTGCACGCAAGCCACTCGGGAAAACAGGATTTTTGGTTATGGGAACATGAAAAATCTGGAGTCTATTCTGTTAGCAGTGCATACAGGTTCTTCAGAACCTGTCTAACCCCTGGTTGTGGAAACTCCTCGAACGTAGCTGAGAAAAAGAAGTTTTGGGATGCTATGTGGCGACTAAATATTCCTCAAAAAGTAAAGATTTTCGCTTGGAGATCTTGTCAATAGAGCTTGCCTTCTAAAAAATATCTGTTTCGAAGAAGAATCTCAACTACTTCTCAATGTTGTTTTTGTGATAACCAAGTGGAAGACCTACGCCATGCTTTGCTTCATTGCCCTTCTATCTACCAATTCCTAACCAGTCGGTTTCCAGTGCTACAGAACAAGGCTAATCAAGGAGGTTTCATAGAGGCTGCCACCGATGTAATGAATAAAGACTCAAAAAATGCACTCACTGAGTTTTTACTTATTACTTGGGCCTTTTGGTTTCGTCGAAACAAGGTGGTTCATGAGCAGCTTAGCCTCCCACCACAATAAGTAATTACAACTGCTCTAGCCAAAAAACATATTGCTGAACCTGGTTCCTCCCTCAACATTGCTCCGGGTGTGCTCCCCCGAAAGCATATATTGTATACGCCACCTCAGAATACATTAAAACTCAATACTGATAGCGCATTGTTCTTTAATTTAAACAAGGTTGGCCTTGGAATTATTTTACATGATCACAAGGCAGAAATAATTTTGGTTGCAAGTGGTCCTGAGACCTCAACTCTGGAACCTGAACATATAGAAGTTGCTACACTTGTGAGAGGCTTACAACTTTGCCTTAACCTTGGCATATCTCATTTGTTGGTGGAGAGTGACTGTTTATTCCTTGTCAATGAAGTAAATAAATCAACTTTAACTTTTGCCTCAGTTCAGTCCCTAGCTGCTGAAATTAAGGAATTAATGCAGAGATTCCCTCAATGTAGCCTTCACCATTGCAGTAGACTTAGCAATTGGCAGCTCACTATCTGGCACGACATGCATGATCTCTCTAAGACATAGCTCTATGGTGGCATAGTGTTCCTTCTTTCATTGAAACGCACTATTGTATCCTTTCTTAAAGCTATTGCCTTTAAGAATGAAATATTTACCCATAAAAAAAAAAAAGGCCTGAAAATTATTCCAATCTAAGGCGGGTTGTATCTAGACAAAGATCAATCTTAATTTATGCCAATCATAGTTGTACTAAAAATTGTTTATTAATTTTCCTTTAAAATTCAAATCTCATTATAAAAGTCTTCTTAGGGTAATCAACTTCGTAGACTTATAAAGAAGAAATTGAAAGCTCAATTAAAAGGATTACGAGAATCTTTGAGATTAACATAATGATATTTGAGAAAAAATAATGGCATTTTGCTTCTTCCTCTTCTTCTTCTTCTTGTTGAAGGTTTGAAACTAGTTATGATAAACAAGAAGGGTTACAGTTGATTAATAATTAACATAAATTTTTTCAAATCTTATAAGATAATATTAGTACACACGAACTAAATACTCTAAATAGAGTGGAGGTTGAAATGACAAAAAAAAAAAAAAAAAAATCAATAAAAAATTCATAAAGTTGACTCTACATTTAGTAAAAAAAATGTATTATGTTTTTTATTCATATAATAATACTATCCAGCACCAGTCCATGTGGCTGTACTTTATATGTTGAATTAAATAAGTTATTTGACTTTGCATTTAAATGAATTTATCATTTAATATCATATAATTGTCACATAGACTATGCTTAATGGTAATTGTGATGAATAGTATTACTCTTATTCTTATGAAAATTAAGCAAAGAGATTAAAAATGAGAAAATAGCCATTGGAACAAAAAGAGTAGCACGTCTCTTCTTTTGTCATTACAAATTCATATGATTAGACATTTGGACTAATAGGTTCCACTCCCCCCCCCCCTCCCCCCCTCCTTTAAGAAATCTTTTCATCTCTAAAATGAAAGAGAGAACAATAAGATTTCTTAGATTTCCAGATATGCGAAACAGAAAAATTTAAACTTTCTAAACATATTGAGTATGCAGATAAGACCTTACACTATATTTTAATTTCTTTCTTTCTTTAATAATGCCTACCTATTTAATCTTCTTGGCAAACATGCTTTCACAACGTGGCTCTCATACGTACAAACTAAAGATTTATCAAGGTCGTATACTAAAATGTTCATACGAGTGACAATGAGAGTCTACATTTATCAACTTTATTATTACATAACTACTTTATGTAGAATTTAAAATTTTAAAGATAATTAATTTAGTTTTTATTTTATCTGGTGTTTGTTAAATATATTGTTCAATTATCTAGATATTAGATGGAAGGAAGGATGGAAGAAGGCTGAAAAAGAGGACAAAGTACTGCCCAACACAATGCAATTGAGCTGCATGGCAGCGTCGCCATGTAGCGAGCCAAGGAGAACACTTGCGCTACCCATGATATTTCTTGGAAGGTTTTCTCGATTTGTTGACATGAAAAGGAGACTTTTTGTCCAACCTACGTGTCCTTTCTTGTTTTTGTAATTATTAACTATATATATCATGAGTTGAAATTAACAAGAAAATATGTAATAAACATCGCAAACTTGTGTTTCAGAGATTATCGATTCTCAAAAACATAAATTTAGATTTTTAGTAGTTCATATTTGTAATAATCGAGGTTCGACCCAAGTAACATCTAGAGGGGATGAATAGGCGTGCTGCGTGAAATTAAAAATTAACAAACAATAACATGCAATAAGACAAATTATTGTAGTTGGATGAATTGAAACCAGTTTAAACCTAACAACCAATCAAGCATAAATAACAAAGCAGAGAAGAATCAATATCAAGAAATTGATATGAAAGAAAAATCCTTGAAGAACTCTTCACGAGAAAAACTTCCGGGCAACTTCCGGGCACACGTGCCAGTAAATAATCTACTAAAAAGATTAAAATTACAGAATTAATCCAAATACAACTAAACTTTAGTAGACTCTGACTCTCAACCTGAAATCACTGAAGAACTCATCAGTTGTGTGCTCCACACTAGCTCTAATACCATTGGACTTCTTTTTTGCTTGTGGATTACCAAGAACGAAGTCATTCTTCACGAATCAGAGCTTTAGTCACCTTTCTGGATCTTCAGAACTCTAAAAGATATTTGATAGGGGTTTATTGGTGTTTTTGATCCTTCTGAATTTTGATATTTTGATCTTTTGATTGAGCTAAGAGAAATATAGAATGAGTTGCGTACGATTATAAAAAGATAGAAAATAGCGAACTAGGTTTTGCCTGAATGACATGACTGCTCGAGTACCCTTTAAGCGGCCAGCGGGCAATCAAGTCCTGCAAACCACTCAAATGACTTAGTGGCGAACTTCGAGTGTTTTTGCCTTGACTTGATCTTCTTGAGCTGACTTTGACTTCTTCTAAAAACACTTTCAACACTCGATAATTTATTCCTAAATACAACTTGATAAAATGACTTTGGACACAGAATTTTACCAATATACTTTAGACCTAAAACACTTCCCCTTTGACATTCCGTGACAAAATCATTTATTTCATAACTAAACAATGAACAAAACGTAATACCTATCAACCTAATGACACACACATATATATACACACCTCGTTTAGTCTCCATTATTTTCAAAATACATTTTTTCTATCTATAAAATAATATCACACTTAAATCCAGAATTTTCCATATTTTTTAATCACACACATTTTCCATCAAAATACTATTTCAAAATGTATTATTTCCAAAACAATAGGGCTCAACCATGCTCTCAATAAGCTTAACATATACCAAGCTAGTAATATCAAAATACGATATCAACTTTATACAAAACATCAAATATAATATCAATATACTACAAACCATCAAGATCAACTATTTGCTATCCAAATAAATACTACTACTTTGCTACTCTCCCTAAATCAATGCTACTCTACTATTCTTCACAAATCGATACTACTCTACCACTCTTCCTAAATCAATATCACTCTACTATTTCCCCTAAATCAATACCATAATCCCTTTTTGTCACGAATAGCAAAGGGGTATCAGTAACCTAATCTATATCACCATCAGTAGTCGCTTCTGAGTCAGATCCCATCTCCTCCAAGAATCTTGTAAGAGATCTTGGGAAATCAGTTTCCTACTTTCGCTCTAATACCACTTGTAATAATCGAAGTTCGATCCGACTAACACTTAGTGGTAAGGTTGTAAATTGATTGAATATTGATTAGATCTACCATATTTGATCCTATCCAATAAGAATAATTATTCGATTCGATAATCCAACTGATATTTGATTGTTAAATTCATATCTGATTTACTATGTTATTGAATATCCGATCTGAAATTGAAGAAATTAGGAAGATAAAATGTTTACATTGGCCATCTAAGCCCTATAATTAAAAGTCCTAGATAGCTTTTTACCCATTTCTTGGCCACCTATTTATAGATTGTAAATTCTGTAATATGCGAAATTGAAAATTAACATAAAATAACATACAACAAGTCACAAATTATTGTATCTAGATGAATTAAAATTAGTTTAAGACCTACAAATCAATCAAGCATAAATAACAAAAAAGAAAAGTGATCAATACCAAGGTTTGGATACAAAGGAAAAAATCCCGAAGAATTCTCCAAGAGAAAAAAATTCGGGCATACATACCAATAAATAATCCACTAAAAAAGATTAAATTTATAGAATTGATTCAGACATAATTAAATCTTAGTAGACTTTGACCCAACTTGAAATTACCATAGAACTCATCGATTATGCGCTCCTCTACTAGCTCTGGAACCTCTGGACTTCTTTTCTCTTCGGATACACCAAGAATGACTCATTATTCAAGAACCAAAACTCTAGTCACCTTTTTAGATCTTCGGAACTCTGAAATATATTTGGTAAAGGTTTATTTGTGTTTTTGATCTTTTGGAATTTCGATACTTATCTTGTGGTTGAGACGAGAATTATAAAATGTATATTTGATCTTCAACATGTTCTCTTGGATGAATAATGGCTCAACATAATATAGGGATGGATTTTGGTTCGGTATATATTGTATTAGAGAGTTAAGGGTTATTTGAGATTGTAAAAAGGCTGAAAATTGCAAACTAGGTTTTGCTTGGATGACAGGACCATCGAGACTGACTTTGAACAATAATGAACTTGTTGATAGGTGGTTCCAACAGCTCAAGAGCCTCAGGAAAAACTGACCTCAAGACCCAACACCAGGCACTATATCAGATACCAATGGCTAAAAAATCCCCGACATATGGTGTACAATGAAAGAAGGGAGATCAATGGAGTTGACATGTAGAAGGGCAAATGAATGCATAACTTATGGAAGACATGCCATAACTTTGTGCACTAAATGCACAAAAAGACTTGTCACTCAACAGGTAAACCACCCGTGGTAATCTGTCCATAGCCAACTGCTATAGGATAGTTAAACAACGTCGACGCTACAAGGTTGTGGGAAGGAATAACATAAGCACTCAAAATGAAAACTAATGATGAATAATCCGAGAAATATGAAGCCCATGTTTGACAAACATTATTTCAAAATTCTTTTTTCTACATACTCATTTTCATCCGCACATTCACACAATAAAATATTTTACACGTAAATCTAATTTTTTCTACTTTTTAACCTCACATTTTACAAGAAATCACTATTCAAAACTCCATTTACCTAAATAATGGTTGTCAAATAGAGACTAATTATGCGAGATATAACTTTGTGATTAATCCTTAGTACCTGACCCCCAAGGAAAACCCTAGAAGACGACCCATAAACCACATGGATATTTGTATAGAAGTCCCAAAACTAGGAGCTTAGATGGATGAGTCAATTGAAAAATTACAGGTTCCCAACTATGAAAAGCAAAGATAGCAGCCATCTAGGGATGACACGTTATGAATGCACCTTGATGAATGATGACCTAATGACACATGAATGTGTGAGATAAATTAGATGAAAATGCACATGAATAGTTAAAAATTGACTAGAATGCATGAATTGATTGAACAAAAATGGAAAACATGATATAGGATAATGATTTTAAATTAGATGAATTTTTTGTTTTTATTATTTTTTTAAATTAAGGGCTTGAGAGGATGTTGCGAGCACTTGAGTCCGTTCAAGCATCTTCCAAAATCCATTTTTAGCACAAATTGACACAAAAAAAAAAAAAAAAATCTAGATATATTCATTCATCATATCAAGCCCGTTTATATTTTAGCCTAAATTCAAACAAATATATGTAAATTTTCCAAAATCACAAAGCCCTAGCATTTACAATTCTGAAAATAATTAGGTAAAAGTTTGGAAAATTACCTTCGATTCGATGATGTGTATGTGTGATGATTCTCCAACCACTATATGATGCTAATCTACCATATTTGATAGATTATATCGAGTTTTGAAGATTAGGATTTAATGAAGAGTTTAAAGAATAAGAAGAATGTAGAAAATGAAAAGAAAACATGGCTTTATGTGCAATCCAGCTTCAGCATAGGTGAATTCCAGGGCACTGCTCGAGCGCTTTTGAGGCACCTAGTGAGCGGTCCATCAATGGAATTCATGTTTAAGTGGCAAGCCAAGCGCCCTTCAAAATCTTAATTTTGTGAGAAAGGACATGTAAAATATAATTACTGGCAAATGAATATTTTTCTCAAATAATGAAAGTCAAATCCAGTGCTCTTATGACCTATTAAACAAAAATAGCTCATATTTTTTTATAACTTTTTCTCCATTTTCTGTGAGCACATTTTTTTTTTCCTTTCCACGTAAGTTTTCTAAATGACTTTTGTAGTGAGCTTTATGCCGATAATTCTCAAGTCAGATGACAATAGAGTACCAAGTTTAGATACCATAGCAGATTTAATTATTTGAGTCATAAAGGCTATAAGAAAATTATAAGATCTATCACATTTTCTTTCCCTTATTATGATCACAATTTGAATCTCATTGTAGTTATCTTTATGGAACATATACTAGATCTTAGGTTATCTAGTTAAATGTCAATTCACGTTGAGGTCACTCCATCATACTGATGACCGCCATCTCAAATCTCATACACACGGTCAAGACTCACTCATAAGAACTACTATGTGCAGTGTACATGATACATGAAGTAAATTATACCAAGTACTCCAAACAACTTTTAAACTAAGTCAATAGAAACTTTTGTCAAGTTCATTCATTTTACTAGTACTCGATCATAAAATAACATGTTCAGTCACTTTAATGTGCTATAGCATCTGTTGACACACAAAATATACAACCCAATTCAAATGACCCAAGAAAGGAAATGACCCAAGAG
>CAIGRM010151691.1:0-13882 GCA_903798335.1 Fraxinus albicans
AAATCTGAGTCTGAATTAAAAGAGATAGAAAATGTTCCTTATGCTAATGCCATAAGTTCTGTCATGTTTTCTATGATTACTACCAGACCTGATCTTGTCTTTTCCATCAGTCTCCTAAGTAGATTTACGTCCAATCCTGGCAAGCTACGCTGGGCTGGAATGAAATGGTTGTTGAGGTATTTGGTTGGAACTTTAAATCTAAGGTTAGTGTATGAGAGAATATCTGAAAAGTTAACCCTTAAAGGCTACGTTGATGCTGACTTTACTGGTGATAAAGACAGTAGGAAATCAACCACAGCATACTTATTTACCTTAGGTGATGACTGGATAACATGGAAATCACAGCTATAGCCTCTAGTGACTTTGTCTAGTACCGAGGCAATATTTCCATAACCGAAGCAGTTAAGGAATGTATTTTGTTAAAAGGAATCTTAAAAGAATTGAATGTCATGCATGATACACCTATTATGTTTACTGATAGTCAAAGTGCATTGTCACTTAGTAAAAATCATGTTTATCATGAGAGATCTAAACATATTCAGGTGAAGTATCATTTTATTCGTGAGAAGNTAAAAGGAATCTTAAAAGAATTGAACTTCATCAATGATACACCTATTATGTTTACTGATAGTCAAAGTGCATTGTCACTTAGTAACAATCTTGTTTATCATTAAAGATCAAAATATATTGAGGTGAAGTATCATTTTATTCGAGAAAAGCTGTCTCAAGGTGAAGTCGAACTTATTAAGATTCATACTGATTGGAATCCCTCTGATGTGGGGACAAAGATTCTGCCTGTAAGAAAATTTAAATTATGCTTATCTTTGCTGCATATTGACACGGGTTAATTTTTCTTACAGGTAATGGGCGATGATGATGAACAGTCTTCCATGTGCAAATTCGCAATCGAGAGAGTGTACGGGTTATGTGGACCCAGGTGAAGAATGTGGGCTTTTTTGTAGTCTACTAACTTATTGGGCTAGTGCTATTTGTGACATTTGTATTGTTGCCTATTATTATTCTTGAGCTGCTTAAGTGTCTTGCACTTATTGGTAGCCAAGTGTAACACTTGGATTGTGCTAGTTTTGGGACCATTCCTAGCCTTGGATGTGATCTACAGTTGGGGCTTATTCTTGTGAGATATTTGTCTTGGGCTTGACTCTTCAGCTTCATTCGTGGGTTCCTTCCTTGAGACTTTTACTCCCTGTTGGTTTTGTCCATCTTCTCTCTATCGTGTCTAGTTTTACCTCTTCTTCTTCCTGAGTTCCATGAGATCAATTCTTTAGCCTGTTGCTTGGTGAAACCCTTGTGTATACTTAGGTCTGAAATAATAACTAAGTGGTGTTGGTTTCTCGCAAGGCCTAGCTTCGGTTTAGGGCTCGAATATTGGCTGCTTATGGTAGATCTGTTGATCGATGATCCAAGCCACATATTGATTGATTATGACTGGTTCTATAATTCTCTCTGGATGGCAATTTGCAAGTGTGGAAGGGGCTGTTCCTGAGCCTATTTTTCAACTAAACGAAGGGAAAGTAACTCTCGATTTTTACCTTGCTCTTGTGTTCTATGATTTCTGTGTTTCTGTTGTACTTTATGAACATGTTAATATGCACTTTGGATTGTTGATTGTCATTGTGTTAAACCCGATCACAAAAGAACCGAGTGCCCAAATGAGAAGATGAGTATCAAGAAAAATGCTCTCTAAGCAACATGGGATGAAAGCGACGATGATGATCGCGATGGAATTGATAGTCAAGAAAAAATTGCCAATATATGCTTCAGGCAATCAAAGATAAGGTAAATTTTGTTGAAAAATATTCATATGATGATTTATCTACCTCCTAAGATGAAATTCTTGTGGAATCTGAAAAGATTGCTCTAAATCACTCCATCCTTAAAAAGAAATGCTACTTGTTGAAAAATGAAATGAAGAAAATATTAGAAACATAAAAGGGAAATGTTGATTATTATTTATTGATTAAAGAAAATTCTTCTTTGAAAGAAAAAGTTAAGAACTTAATTAAGATTATTTATAAATTTACTCAAGATAAGAAGAATTTTAACTTAATACTTAGTTATCAAAAGTGTGTTTTTGATAAAAGATGAATTTTATATAAACCATTCTTGAAACAAAAATCTTTCAAAATCTATTTGTCAAACCTTCAAACACTCATCCTTCAAAAACTACATGTAGCTTTTGCAACAATGATGGACATATTGCTTATAATAGTCTAACAAAAAGAGGCTATACTTTGAAAGTAAGAATAAGTGGACTTGAAATTCCACTAAAACCAACTATCAAGGACCCAAACTTGTATGGGTATCAAAGATAAAAAAATTAAATTATTTTTTGTAAGTACCAAAGAAGATGAAGAACAAATAGTTCTTGGATAGTGGATGCTCAAAACACATGATCAGATATCGAATGTTGCTACCAATTTTCAAAAAGAATGATAGAGGTCATGTCACATTCGGAAATAATGCAAAAGGAAAACTATTGGAATTGGAAACATTGGTAATATTCATCTCCTTTAATTGAAAATGTTTTATTGGTTGATAATCTCAAATATAATTTGCTCAGCATTTGTCAATTATATGATAAATGTTATCATATTAAATTTGATTCTTCTAAATGCCTTATTAAGGATGCTAGATTGAAATATGTGATATTTATAGGAAGTCGAAGCCAAAATGTTTATATCATAAGTATCGAATTTGAAAGTGATAAAAAAATGTTTATCAGGTTTAAAGGAGGATACCTGGTTGTTGCATAGGAGATTAGGTCATGTTAGCATGAATCTTCTCTCAAAAATCTCCAAAAATTATTTTGTCAAACGTTTGTCAAATTTAAATTTTGATAAAGATAAAATTTGTGATACTTGTTAATTTGGTAAACAAGTGAAAAGTTATTTTAAACCTAAACATTATTCGTCGACTACAAAAGTACTTCAACCACTCCATACAAATCTTTTTGGACCTTCTAGAATTGCTAGATTGGGTGGAAAACATTATGGTTTCGTCATTGTCCATGACTTTTCTAAATTAACTTTGGTTCTATTATTAATTCTTAAAGATGAAGTTTTGAATGTATTCAAACATTTTTGCAAAAATGTTCAAAATAAAAAATGATACTCCATTAAAACTATTAGGAGTGATCATGGTGGAAAATTCGATAATATCATTTTTGATAATATTTGTAATGAAAACGGATATGAACATAATTTCTCTACTCTTAGAACTCATCAACAAAATGGTGTAGTAGAAAGGAAGAATCGCATATTACAAGAAATGGATAAAACCATGCTAAATGAAGCCGTTAACGCAGCTTGCTATATTATTAATAGAGTTTTAGTTAGTCAAAAGAAAACTAAAACCCCTATGAGTTTTGGAAAAATGGAATTTCAAATACCTGTTACTTCAAAAAATTTGTTGTAAATGCTTTATTTTAAATGCAAAAGAAAATTTGAGGAAATTTGATTCAAAATTCGATAATGGAATCTGTTTAGAATATTCATCGACTAGCGATGCTTATAAAATCTTTAACAAAAGAACTCTAATTGTCGAAAAATCCATGTATATCACTTTTGATGAAATTAATTCTCTTGATAATGAGAAATGTATTACTATTGATATAGGGTTGGAAATTCCTTTGGAACAAATGATTATTTAAGACCAAAACAATGAAGATCCAAAATATGAATACAAGGAGGAAGAAAACATTCACCAAAGTGAAGTAGAACCTATAAAAGTACAAAATGTTCTTGTCTACCAAAAGAATGGAGTTTTTTCTTCCTCATCCAAAAGAACTAATTATTGGTGACATCCAAATGTATTACTTCTAGAGCTTTTGATAGAAATTATCTAAATAGTTGTACTTTCATTTCGTAAATTGAACTAAAACGTTTCAAGAGAGCCGAGTTTCATGAATTTTGGATTCTAAATATGCAAGAAGAACTAGATCAATTTGAAAGAAATCATATTTATGATTTAGTCGTTAGACCAAATAATCAAATCGTCATCGGTACTGAATGAATTTTTAGAAATAAACGAGATGAAAATGAGATAATTGTGCGTAACAAGGCTAGATTAGTGGCCCAATGTTACAATCAAGAAGAATGTATTGGTTTTGAGGAAATCTTTACAACGATTACTAGATTAGAATCTGTTCGCATGCTTCTTGCATTTGCTTGTCACAAAGGATACATTTTTTATCAAATGAATGTCAAAATTGTATTTCTAGATGACTATATTCCAGAAGTCGTTGTTGAGCAACCCCCTGATTTTAAAGATGACAAGTATCCAAACTATGTTTTTAAACTTAGAAAAGCTCTTTTCGATTAAAAACAAGATCCTAGAGTTCGGTACAACTAATATCTAAAAGATTGAGTTAATTTCTACTTTCAAAAAGTTTTTCAAAAGAAAAGCGGATACTGCTCTTTTCGTTAAAACTCAAAAGAGTGATATGATTGTTGTTCAAATTTATGTTGATGATATTATATTTGGTGCAACTAATATCAATTTTTGTGTTTCAAAATGTATGAGTATGATGAGAGAACTTAAATTCTTCCCTGGTCTACAAATTAAGCAAACTAGTGATGGGATATTTATCAATCAAAAAATATATATATTGGACTTGCTCAAGGGTTTGAAATGGATGACTTAAAGCCAATGAACACTCCCATGAGTACATCTATAAAATTGGATAAAAATGATCAAGGTACTTCCATTGATGTAACAAAATATCGAGATATGATCGGATCCCTTCTTTACTTAACTGCAAGTATACTCGACATTATGTTTAGTGTGTGTTTGCGTGCTAGATTTCAATCAAATCCTGAAGAATGACACCTTAGTGCCTTAAGAAGATTTTTTAGATATCTTAGTAGCTCTAGAACATTAGGGCTTTGGTATCCAAGGGTACTCACATTGATCTACTTAGTTATTAGGATGTTGATTGGGTCAGTTGCACAATTGATCGTAAAAACACTAGCGAAACATGTCATTTTCTAGGTATTGCACTTGTGTCGTGGTTTAGTAAGAAATAAAATTCCGTTGCATTATCTACCGGCTAAGCCTAATATATCTCGGCCTCCAATTGTTGTGGACAAGTGTTACGTATGAAACAAATTCTTAGTGATTATCACTTGTCATTTGATTATATACCCATCACGTGTGATAATACTAGTTCCATAAATTTGTCTAAAAATCCTATTTTTCACTCTCAAATGAAATATATTGAAATTAGACATCACTTTCTAAGAGATCAAGCACAAAATGGAGATATTGTGTTAGAATTTATGAACACAAAAAATCAATTAGCCAATATTTTCAATAAACCTCTAACACTTGATCAATTCTCACATATTCGAAGAAGCTTAAGCATTATTGATGAATCCAAAGTGCATAACTAAGTTGAATTCACACTATGTGTTCATACATGTCTTTATATATGGCATTATTTATTTTATACTTGATTCAAAAAAGGGGGATCCGGACGAGTCAAACGGATTGTCCAACACCTTGTTTGGTTTAATAAAAGTTTTTACCTAAAACGAGCTCTACCAATTCAAACGTCCGAGTAGTGAGCCAAACCTCCGATTCAACGCGATTTTAGAATTTTTAAAATGTGTAACAGCCTCATTTCTCTTCCATTTTTCCTCATTTCCTTCATGTCTCTTCCTAAATCCTCCTAAAATCATTCCTATTTCCATCTCAAATCTTCGAGTAACCTCCAAAATCATAAAACCTGTCACTTTTGCATTTCAAATCTCTCTAAATTTCAAATTTTCTTCTACCAAAACCGAACCTTGGTCCATTTTTTTCCTTCTTCATTTCTCCTCGACTTCATAGATTTTATTGCAATGTCGAGGTCCAAAAGAGTGGGAAAATGACTTAACAGCATCGTGAGAAGATCTCTTCCCCCCCCTCCTCCAATGAAGAATTTAACATGAAACCTGAGGTATCGGCTAACCCTTTTGAAAAAATCTCTAATTTTAAGAGGTAAAAATATTGATTTCGCTGATTTTACTGTTGAAGTACCCCGTATTTCACATAGAGAAATATTTTGAATATATGGGTTGGGTGTCAATCGCTAAATTAGAAGAACATGCATATCCTTATCTCATGAAAGAATTTTACAAAAACATAGTCATTACTCCTTGTTCGGTTGAGATTTCTTGTTTACTTAAAAACGCCAGCATTACCATAAACAAAGCTCTAATCGGAGATATTCTTGAGCTTGAAGTGTGTGAAACTCTTCATAAAACTCATCCCATTTTGGAAGGATATAATCATATTGAAGCTGTCGTCGAGTCACCGGGAAGAACATAGAGAATATCACCAAACTCAGTGCAAATCAACTTATTCTTCCATGTAAAGTTTTACAACATATGATTGCACATGTCATTCTTCCTCGAAAGGTTCATCGGAATGAAGTAAATAATTCGGATATTTTCATTCTCGTTTAATTTCTTGTCGGGCAGAAATTAGATTTTTCAACCATTGCACTAGGTCTAATGGAGATTGTCCATTCCACTCGTCATGTTAAAGCTCTACCTTATGGCACGCTCCTTACAATTTTTTTTAAACATTTTGATATTCCTTTAAATGATGAGACCTTTGTTAAAATTCGCCCTACCGACACCATCAATATTCAAACTCTTAAACGCATCTAAATAGTAAAAGAACTCGATCAATGGTTAGCTCTCACAAAAGGTTTCGACCCCACCTCGGGTCCTTCCACTCTATTATTCGATGGCGATGAAGATGATGATGCCGATGATGTGCAACAAGTTCCAAATCCTCATGACATTCCGGGCTCTAGTGTTCCACCTTCTTCGACCAGTGGTTTCACATTTACCGATTATCACTATAATCTCCTCAAGGGGTGCATTGATTTCAAGTTCAACATGCTTTCATCCAAGCCCAATAAGATGCCATTCAAGCTTAACAGGCAGCGACACAGGCTCAGAAGAATGCTTTCTATGCTTACTTCCCTCGACTGCCTCCTCTGGAGTAGTAGCTTTCGTTTACATTTTATATCTTTGTCTTGGATAAACTCTTGCTTCATGTAAGACATGCTAGTTGGATTCAACTAGAACCAACAAAATAAATAAATAAATCAGTTGATCACTAGCTGAAAGCAATGGGGTCCACTACCACCTAACCTGGTGTTTATCACTATTGAGCATTATTCAAACTTTAAGCCCATTGAATTTATTGGTGATAAGAAATGATAAATTAAATATTAGTATGTTTGTTAATTGGATAACTAAATCACTTGAACTTTATTTTGCTTGTAACTATATGTAATAATTTTTTGGGCCCCCCATAATAGCGGTTTCTTAGGTGATCGCCTACCCCTCTTATAGTCAGAACGGCCACTGCGTGTGCTTGTGCCTTCGAATTTACAAGTAAAAAGTATTTATTCATTTTCTTGAAGATAAAATTCAGCATTCAGTGAGGAACATTTGAACCAATTAAGTCTAATATGGTAAAACTAGTACTATTTATATTATTTATAAATTGCATGCTTTACCACCAACGAATTGTATAAATTATAAACTTGTGATAGGGACTGCATTAGAAAAAAATTATTGGACAGATAGAAATTGACCTCTAGGTCAATACTTCTTAAATCACTTAACAGCTGGAAATTTAGCCTGAACTCTCGGCAGTCGGCAGCGTTAGTTATGGGAAAATATTAACCTAATACTTTGTTTTAATAAGTTAATGAAATATTTACATACCAGAAACCGGCTATTTTAATATTTAAAAGCTACTGAGTTCTTTAATGAAACCATAATACTGCTATAATGTAATGAAAAGATAGGGTTATCCTATTAAAATGATAGTTTCAAGTTAGTTAAGCTTAATACTTAAGAGGTCAAAGTACTTAAATTATGGGTTATGCAAAATAAAATTATTTTTAAAAAAAAAACGAGCTAGGTGTTGTTATTTTCAAAGTCAATATGCTGTTAGTTCCCTTAAATAGTTTGGTAAAAGGTTAAAAAATATTAAATCATTAGGATAACATTATCGTTTTTGTGAAACACTTTTATCGTGTTATTACATTTTTGTATAAACATATTGTGAAACTCTCAAATATTTATAACAAAGTAGTACACCTCCTTGATCGCGAATTATTAATCAAATTATTTGATTAGCTTGTCAACTCCTTATTTAATTCATTCAAAATTTTTAATGAATTACTTTCTATTAAATGCATTAGCTTTTGGGAGAACCAGCTAACAGATTTTTCTCTCATGTTACATGGACAATCTTATTCAGCATCACTTATTATTACCAATGAGATTGAGAATCACATTAAAGAAGAAAAATTAATATGAGACCAATTTCTATTTTCTATCTTGAATCTATCTGGCTTATATGGACGACACCAATCAAACCTAGATGCTGTGTGAACGCAAATGCCCAGACCTCCACGCGTTTTGATAATTCTAGTGTGTCCTATAATTATAGAGTAGTATTATTCATTTCCAATGAGATTACAAACACAGTTTAGGTGACTCTAAATGATAGGTTAAATAAAATGTGAATAATTTTACATATCATTCAATGCCACATTAACGCCATCTAGACTGTGTTTATAACCCCAGTGGGGATGAATAGCATTACTCATAATTATATCACTAGTTTATTTAAAAGTACAGTTTGGAAGGTCCTCTAAATAGCATGTCAAGGACAGTTTTAGCCCCTGTTTGGTGACCAATTCTTGGAAAAAAACATTGTTTTAAATGGTGAATTTCTTAAGAATGTGTGATTAAAAAATAGGGAAAATTTTGAGTTTACGTATAAAATATTTTATTGTATGAATTTATGGTTGAAAATAAGTTTGTAGAGGAAAGAATTTTGAAAGGATGGAAGACAACAGGGGTTTAATATACGCTATAAGTTTTTTTTTATCTTTTTAATCATAGATACTTACGGTTTAACCTTTATAACATTACCTGGTCTACTATTGAATCTACTAACACGGTTTATTGTACTGTAACATGTGATATAATTGCACTAAAAAGGTTAATCATCAATTACATATTACTAAATTATAAAAGTGATGTAACACAAAATCGAACTAGAACGAGATTAAGAAACAAAGAAAAAGAAAGAGAAGAAGAGTGAGACAATAAAGAGAAATTAGAGGGACAAAATATAAATTTATTTCATTATCAAAGTGTATGTATTATAATGAATATACACTCTCTATATAAAGTTGAGACAAACCTAATTCAGAAAGGAAACAAAAGAATAAACCTAATTTAAGTATACTAGAAGATCTATAAAACAATAATCTAAGTCAAAACAAGAAAACTAAAATAAACTATATAAAAATAAAGGAAAATTGCAGCAGCGATCCCTAACTTTTTAAATTTTTGCAGACTTTACTCTAACCTTTATTTCATGCCAGCAGAGATCCATAATCTTTCATAAATATGCAGTTGGGGTCCATTTGGACGGAAACCGTCCAAAACACTGTCGGTTGACTTGGAACATATTTTGACCAATTTGGGGAGGGGGACAATTTTGTACATACACTGATTTCCCTCATTCACTATTCAAACCACCGTACATTTCTCTTCATTTCATCGGACATTTGTTCTTTCTCTCCTCCATGAACTGTCGAAGCTTCTCAGAGAGGAGATGAAAATGGATGTCTGTAGATATGGGTTCTTCATGGAGATGAACACTTCATGGAAGAACTTGAACCTAGGATTGTTGACAAGAATGCTTCAAAAATTGACACATTGATAAAGTAGTTGAGTAAGTATGACTTCCTATGAAAGACTTGGGGCTAGCAAGAAAATCCTTAACATAAAAATAAGTCATAACAGGAGTGTCAATAAGTTGTATTTCTCACAAGAAGAGTATATTAAAAAGTGCTTGAGAGATTCATTATGTATGGACAAGTCTATAGATAGCATGGAGCAATGTCTTGTCCTTCTACAAATAATGAAAAGGAAAACATGAAAAGACTTCCTTACGCCTCAGCAGTAGGAAGTTCGATGTATGATATGTTATGCACAAAATCAAATATAGCTCATGTAGTTGGTGTAATTAGCCATTTCTTGTCAAATCCTAGAACTGAATATTGGAATACCGTTAATTGAATCACGCGGTATCTTCGCGGCATTTCCAGTTTGAGACTTGATTTTAGAAATAGAAAGTTATAGTTATTTGGCTACAGAGATGCAAATATGGTAGGAAATGTGGATACCATAAGTCTATCGATTTATTTGATTACTTTTACAGTTAGGCTATATCTTGACAATCGAGACTTCGGAAGTGTATTGTCCTTTCTATGCTAGAGTTTATTGCATAGACGATTAAACAGCTTCTAGAGACAAAAAAGTTCTCTGGAGGACTTAATTTCAAGCAACACAGATATGTGTTGTTTTGTGAGAACCACAGTGCTATTCATCTTGCTAGGAATTCCAGTTTTCATGCAAGTTCGAAGCATATTGATGTACAATACCATTGGATCAGGTATGCTTTGAATGATAAGTTGTAAGAACTTGAGAAAGCTCATACCGATTGTAATGGTTTTGATATATTGACGAAGACACTACCAAGAAAGAAGCTAGAAGGTTGTTGTTTGAGCCCCATGATAGAGAATTAACCCTAATAATTAATTTAAATAAACAAGATAAGAGAAATAAAAAGAGCCTTAGCCATTTCTTTTTGAAAAGAGAAAAAAAAACAGATTTAATCTTTTTCGCTCAGGTTTCATCAAAGCTCAGATCCGAGCCGTCTGTGGTTCGATCGAGCTAAAATTCGGAGGAGAGTTTCATGAGACAAGGAGCTACAATCTGGATGGTGCAAATTGAATTCTAAGCTCGAGAATAGTGGTTCGTACGTGTGAACAGTAACCACGATTGTGTTGGTATATTCTCCATATTTTTTGTTGTAATACAGAGATTTTCATTATGCTGATGAAATATGCTCGTAGCATCTAATTGTGACAGTAGAAGACTTTGTGTATCAATTATTTGATTCATAGTGGAGGTTATAACTGGAAAAATTGCTTGTGTTCGTAGGTGTGATTGTTTGTTTTTTCAGATTACTACCAACATATACAATTGGGCGCTTCACTTATTTTCTTCTAGGAGAAGAATTATTTCTTTGTGTTATCTATTTGTCTGCGTCTCTCTAAACACCGTCTTCTTCGATATAAGGTTTTGTCTAATGCTTAATTATTACTATCATTAGCCCAAAACCATTAATTGCAATTTTCTGTGACAAATTTTATTCATCAAACAGAACTTTATCTCGCGCCATAAAAAAATGTCCTGTTTTAATTTCGTCGCTCCTTAATTCCTGCATGCTCAATTAAATAACTAATTTGACTTCATAAAGGAGACAGCTCAGGGTGGCCGGTGTCTTTGTATATTCTTTTGGAAGGAAGAAGCTGTCAGATTTATAAAATAACGTAAATAATGAAGAAGTATAAAATACTGCTTTGAGAGACCATAATTAGTACTCGTGCTCAAACGTACTTTGAGCATTTGCACACGCGCAGGACCAATGGTGGCATGGGTCGCGCACGCTACAAGAAGCTGCTATTTTATTTTTAAGTTTTATTCCTTCATTTAGTTGACTTTGTTTAATATTATCATTATTTTTCGTTTAGGGTCTAATTATGGATGGTCCAGAGAGTTTTGTTCTTGCTTTAAATATGTGTGAGAACATTATTCCAGGTTGCTCATAAACCAAAAAAAAGAACATGTTCAATGGTTGGTTGGAAATTTAATATGAAGAGTTTTTTGTATTGTCTGTTAAAATATTCTATATCCAAACCTTTCTATACAAAAAGTATTCATCTGAAATAATGAGCTTCCTTGATCACTGTGTTGTTATATTCTTGACACCATATAGTTGATGAAAAATTAAACTGATCTATTCAAACTTAATTACGAACATCTTCAAGCGACTATCTATTTTAGTATCATTTTGTGTATAACCGAAAATATTTTTGAGTTTAGAAAGTAAAATTTTTTATACAATCTAACAATGTTCTCTATATTGAGTCATCGACTCTTTCTTTTGCCATTTTGAAAAAGAAAAGAACAAATTGTTGATTTCTTCCCACATTTTATTTAATAGTTTTTTATAGTCAATAGCTAATCAAATCAAATATGATTTGAATAATTAAAAAGTAGAGTATTGAAATCTTAATGCAATAATTATAGTAGGTAATTAGCACAAAACGTCCATACCATTAATTATTATTGTACAAAATGTTCTTACCTTTCATTCTTTTGGCATTTTTTACCTTTAATTACTCATTTGATTGCACAAAAGGTCATTCCCATCAATTTCCATTTAAGTGAAATTCATTTTCGTTTTAAAATCTTTTTTTTCTTTCTTTCCCATTTGAACCCATATTTTTTGATTCGCGGATTCAAGTCATCATTACCACCCTCACTAGATGACCCCCCGCCCCACAACTTTTGAGAAACGTTTTTTTTTTTTTTTTTATGTATCGATTGAAATCTAAATTTTAATCTAAATCAAAGTTAACAATTAATTTTTAATAACATATTTCATGTAATCCATAATTATTTAAACCTTTATCAAAATTTACTAAAAAATTAATTTTAATCTCCACCAAACATGAGCAAAATCACAATAAATTTGAATTTCGATAACATGCTAATTTTAAAAATTCTCCGACGATCGTACGCTAATCGAATATACAAATTGATTATGTCATCTCAAAGCTTATTTCGAAAACAACATTATGGGCATATCGAACAGTCCAAATAGATATCGAAAATAGTTAAAAATACGTTGAACACGAGTCTTAAAGAAAGACGTCTAACTCGCATTTAAAAAAAAATCAATTATTTCATTAACATTTATTATTGTTACGATATAATTTTCTCAATATAATTTTCATCATTTTATATGGAATATATATATTTTTTTTTTCAAAATTTTACATCCGAAAAAGTTATCCCATGTAAATTTTCGAATGCAAAATTACACGAGGTATGATTTTTTTGTAAGTAAATTTTCGATTGTAAAATTTCTCCCAACTTTTTTTGTAAGTTCGATTGTGCCCCCCTAACTTTGAAACTCTGCGTCCGCCCCTGAACACCCTCACCATCTTCTGTTCTGCAACAGGTTTCCCTCATGCACTCTATCTTGCACTTCCTTTTCAATTCTTACTGTCATTTGATTGATCAGATTGTAGTAGAGTTTAATCTATTTTGTCCCATTTCTTCTCGGCGGAAACAGTCAAATTACCGCCCTGCAAATTTTTCATTTCTTCAGAAGTTAAAAATTTCT
The DNA here is from genome assembly GCA_903798335.1 of Fraxinus albicans. Lineage (NCBI taxonomy): Eukaryota > Viridiplantae > Streptophyta > Magnoliopsida > Lamiales > Oleaceae > Fraxinus > Fraxinus albicans. Next base: position 13,309 of record CAIGRM010151691.1, read on the forward strand.
GCAATATTGAACACCAATGAACGTATGTACGTATATGTGTATGTAACCATTTTGTTTTGTTTGAAAGATTCAAATTTTTACACGAGTTACTTTTGTTGGGAGATGCTAAAGAATCGTGGAAAAAAAAAATGAATCAAGTTGCATAGACTGGGCGATCCCATGAACAACAAATTTGAATGCATAATTAATCCATTCAAATATTTCAGTCATTTTCTCTTATCTCCAATCATTATAAACTTGCTTGAATCCACAAATCAAATAGTTATTTTTGAAAGGTTTACACAGAGGAAAAAATGGGTTCAAATGGTGAAGAAAAACGAAAATACCCTTCACTTAAATGAAAAATTGGAAGAAAATTGATGGAAATGATTTTTTGCACAATCAAAGGTGTAATTAAAGCTGAAAATGCCAAAAAAAAGATAGATAATGACGTTTTGCACAATAATATTTAAAGTTAAGGACATTTTATGTTAATTACCCTTATAAAGTAGACAACATGTTTGACTCTCCTTCAAATATACAGGTATTTGCCATGATAGCAATGTGATCATATGTCCAAAATGTGATTTATTAA
>CAIGRM010151725.1:0-11963 GCA_903798335.1 Fraxinus albicans
AACTTATTATTCTGAATGGTAATCTATTATTATTCTTGATGTAGCACAACATTCCAGAAGAATAATACTTATTCCTAAATAGCGTAAATTAAGATTACAACATTTCAGAAAAACATTGACCTAATGCACTTAAAGAAGCAATGTTAAAATATAATGTGCCATTGAAGTATCACTTATCTCGAATGATATATTATGGTTGTGTTTGATACACATTGTGGAGAAAAGAATGTATTTTTTCAAGTCATGTGATGGAAAATATGTGGTTAAGAAATAAGAAATTTTTTTGGATTTGCGCGTAATAATATTTTATTGATAAATGTGTGGTTAGAAATGAGTATAGAAAGAATGCATTTTTCAAGAACATGGATCAAACATGGGCTATATGTGTAATTTACGTACTAGTGTTTATCCCTAAAAGAAAATATACAACTTATGTCATGTTGACTATATTACATTTAATATAAGTTTTTGGAAATTAATCATGTCTTTTGTTTGATTGCATAGTTACTAAAATGACGAACATTACAAAACTTGAATTTATTGCACTCGATTAATCATGCAAAAATTAACGCTAAGTGCAGAGATTCATCTTAACCAAAAAGGTTTGGAATAGACAATTAAAAAAGTAAACAAAGAATCCCTGCAAGATCATGGAAAATAACTTATATTCCTTCTTCACCATCTCCACGACGAATTAAAAATCAAATACCTTCAACATGAATGATCCCTATGTTCTTTGGAAAAAAACTTGAATGAGGGATTTAACCACCAGAGGATTGTACGTCTCCCAAAGCCTATTATGAATGGATGCACCTTAACTTGCAAAATTTTAAAATTGTTACTGAATATAATTCTCAACTATTCAAAATATGTTCAAAATTAAATATATACGGAAAAAAATTATTGGTTAAGATACGTTAGAAAACACTTTCATCACCTTTCATGTTTCGAATGCGCTCCTTTAGCAAAAATATCGTAAGCATGATTTTAAAAAGTACTCAGGACTCATATATTGCTTGATTGCAGCTGAACAAAATAATGAATGACTCCTGAAAATTTATGAATTACACCTAACTAGTTTTGTATCATTGCTTGAAGTATAAACAAAATTGTTTGAAACAAATGCAATATCAATACACAAAAGTGGAAGAAATCTTGGACAAAGGAATCACTAAAATTATCGGAAACAAGCCAACAATTTCAAAAAGTAAAAATAGAATAAAATAACTCAACCAAAAGAGAGTACAAAGAAAATTGTTTTAGATGTGGAATGAAAAAGACATTGGTTACGTACGTATACACTTTAAAGCGTCTTGTAGATCTCTACCAAAATTCAATCAAGGAAAAGACAATTTTTACTGATTATTGATGATCCACTTAATGTGATTCATTTGGATGTCTCTATTTTTTTTTTGGATCCAAATAGAAATATTGATCGTTTGATCAAGGGTGGTGTGATGAAAAACGAAGATTAGTTTACTTTCAAGGTCTTAATATTTTCTTTGATTTAGGAGTTAATTAGTTGAAAATATGTTTTTATTTTCCTTAAAGTTTGAAGCTTTAATAAACGTTAAATAATTTCATAGTTGATTAAAGTATTGATTTATGTTTAACTCCGTTTGGTTCAATCTCAAATTTTAAAATAATATTTTTGGTCATATTTATACAGTTAGGATGAATTGTCAAGATATCTATTTCATTGATAGTACAACTACATATACTATTCTTTAAGATCAAATATTTATTGGCCTTAACAATAATAGAAAATAATGTTCATAAATATTATCTTATCAAATAATACAAAATTATATATTGACGATGTACTTTATTCCAGCAAATTTAGAAATAATTTTCTTAGTTTTTAAGATTTTTGTCTCAATGGGTAGCACATTGAGATGATGTAAGAAATTAATATTGAATATTTTTGCATAAGAAGATGAAAAATTTTGTAGCATTCCCGTCTGAAATGTATTGTACATTCATAAAAATTGTTGAATCTAATATTATAACGAACTCAAATTTTTTGATCCAAAAACTTTATATTTTGACATGATCGACTTGAGCAGGAAGATATATAATGATTTATTGAATAATTAACAACTAACAGGGACATATCCTTTAGCAAAAGTTCAGAAAACCTTTTTACATAATGATTATCCATTTGCTTCTTTTTTGCAAGGGAAGTTAGTCATTAGATCTTTCACTGCAAAGGTTAATGTTGAATTTTCAACATTTTTTAAAAGAAAACATCAAAATATATATGGGTTGATACATCTACAATGTGGAACATTTCAATTTATGATTTTAATTAATTTTCTATTAGATGATCTCATGTCTACTTACTTTTTACAAGGATTGTAGCTTTTTCTAAACTATTTATTCCAATTATAAAATTGCGAGCTCAATTTCACAATTACTCAATCAAGCTGATGAATTTAGATCATAGCATTTGATGAGTATTATATGTCAATTGGAATTGCAATTTGAACATTTGATTGCTCATGTTCATACAACTAATGATTTAGTGTAGTCGTTTATCAAATGTTTACATCGCATAGCTAGACACACTTATGAAAAACTCCCAACTATTGTTTGAAGTCATGGCATATTATATGTTGAACCATTGGTTCGCATAAGGCTAACTATTTATTATCAATACTCACATTTACAATGTACATTTTGTTACAAACATAATATTTCTTACATACTAGTTTTTCGTTTTGTTGTTCAAGTCTCCATTTCTCCCCTCAGTGCACTAAAAAGGTTCCACAACAAAGACTTCAAATTTATGTTAGTTTTGATTCACCATTCATTATTAGTTATGTTGAACCTTTAATGTGTGATTTATTTAATTAGAATCTCACAGATGACAATTTAATGAGCTTTCTAACTTTGGGAGAGACAAAACTACAACATGAAAAATAAGAGCTTATTGATTTTAATTAAACATTTTAAAAAATAAGAGCTTATTGATTTAGTAAAAGGAAGTACAAAAATTATGAGCTGAAGCACGACTATAGTTCAATATACTCATTCTTGGCCTTTGATTTATTATGATTTGAATTGTATTGTTATGTTATGGGGATTTTAGATCTGATAATCTTGATAAGAGAAAAGTTTAGCTTATTAGTAACTTGGTTCTTATACTCTAACAATTCAGGATTATGTTTCAAAAAACATGTACATGTTTCAAATACACATATCTGAAAATTTGTAATTTTGCCTGGAGTTGATGTTTTTTTTTTTTTTACCTGTTTTTGGGTTAAAAGTTGGTTAAGTATATTTTCTTTGAGAGATAGAAACTGAAGTTTGTGACATGTAAGGCCTACTTTGCTATTGTTATTGTGTAACCTCCATGATGACATACACATACGAAACATTCGTTTTAGATAATGATACCGTAAAAGTTCATACTGTAACCTACACATGGAAGGCTAAAATGTAGCAGCATCTTCATCAGAAACATAGAAGAGGCTAAGCCAATCTTTCCACTTCAGAGCCTTCTCTTCTTGAGGAGAAAGGATAGCCCCATAATGAGTTGCTTTCTTCACATTGTCCAACAATGTCATTGGTACCCCATGATTGTTAATCTAGAAGAAACCTTTTTTCTCTGTTGCATTGCATATCATATCTGCCACCACTTGATCATTTGGGTTTGTCATGCCGATGACAGGAATGGACTCCTCAATTACTATAGTTGTTGTGTTAATTATGTCAAGAATCTCTGATACCAATTGTTGGGAATTCAAAAATCACGTATCGCTCGATATTACTTGATATGAAACCAACCACCGGATTGAGATATTAAAATTATATAGCAAAATATGAAGAATTTCATCACAAGCAAAATAATAAAAGAAAATATGACAGAGAAATTAGGAGATTTTATTATATTAATAATAATGGAGAAATATACACTTGATCCTAAAAATTAGTAATCACTTTTCTAACACCATATGAAATTGTATAGAAGAGTTTAATATTTATAGGGAACATGTAGGGGACGTCCAAACCCCCAATAGAGTTGTTGATGAAGTAGGATGCCAAAAAATCGAATCCAAAATGAAAAAGGAGAGAAAAATATGAAAAACCGGAACATGTACAGGTGGCGCCAAGCGTTCTACCTAATTTTTTTTTGTTCCAAGTTGTTTTCTCTATCCCGAACTCTTCTTCAAGTCCAATGCCAATTCTAATTCTCAATGAGCTTCCAAAATAGAACTTCAACTTAATATAGAATTTCAGTAGTATTCCAAACTGAATTTTTCTTGACATGCACTTCAATTAGAATTTTTCAATTATTTCAATAAGGAATTCGAGTCACACCCAAATTCTAACAATCTCTACCTTGACACGAGTTCCACTGCAACAAACAAAGCCCTGGAGAAGAAAATGTGTCTACAAGGAATGACTCGACTCTTCAACAATAGCCAAAACTGATTTCTCCAACCAAATACAAAATACCCCACTTCTTTCAATGAATTCAAGCACTACTATGCAAAATTACATCAAATTCCCCAAAAAAAAAAAATCATAATGATTTTAAAATTCACTGAATATGGCTGTAACACACCCAAAGCAAAATAAAACTCAAATGCTTTTAAAAAAAGCCCATTGCTAGATTGTACACCTTCTACTATGCTGAAAGCATGCTCAACAAAATCAGTATCCACATACTTTTTTCCACTAGGTCATTTCCTAACAATTGAATATAATGACACTACAGGTGATGATAGTAAATCGGCATTATTCATGTCTCCCGAACTCTATTGAGCAGTATTCTTCAAATTCGACCATTTTACGAGCTCTTAAAGGTATTGTACCAAATTAAATATCCACCATGGTACTGAACTTATGTTGATTGACTCTTGTAGATTCTGCACAATACTGCAAGATATATAATTGTAACCTTTTCTATCGCTCCAATACAACCTAGGTACTCTTACAAACCTTCAAATCTCCATCTCCACCAAATAACTCATAACCTTTTGAATCAAGTTTAGACAACGAGATGAGATTCTTCTTCAAATCTGAAACATGTTGAACCTAGCCAAGTGTTCTAATTGTCTCATCCAATAGCTTCAAGCTGACAGTACCAATTTCAGCAGCCCGATAAGTTGTGTTGTCACCCATAACCACGACCCTTTGGAAGCGATTTCATATGTAGTAAACAAGTTCTTATTAGCACACATATGAAACACACATTGAATCCAGAATCCAATCCTTTTCTGGTTTAGACTGGATGTTATAAATAGCAAGACATCTCCCCCACTTACAAGTTCTTCGCCAGGTCTGCTTCACCTGAAATCTTTGATTGCTTCCCACATCGACTTGCAGACAACCCTTTTTTATTTTGTAATATGTAGCAATCTTTCTTCAAATGCCCATTTTTCTTGCAAAAGTTACAAATCTGATTACTAAACTTAAACTTCGACCTATCCCTTCCAGAACCACCATGAGGAACAAAACATTCTCCATCTCTGACCTCTGAAACCGATGCCTAATCTTCTTTTTTGAAAACAAAGCATCATACAAGAACTGCATGTAACTTTGAAGAATATAGTTTGTTCAAAACACCAAACATTTTTTTATACCATAAAACATGCTCGACTTCTATTGATTTATTTAATTGACTATTAAGTAGGACAATCTTGTTATGGAAAAATTGGTAATTGTATAATAGATTATTAATTCAAATAGCAAATTAAATTAACACAAAGTTATAAGAAAGTTTGAAATGCTGGCCTAAGAGAGTTGTGAAAATTATTGTCCTAACATCGTGAGGCCTCTGGTTCATACAGGTACTATTAGCAATAAACAATTTCAAGATAAAACTCTTATATGAAAAAGAAAGTCAAGATGTCGAGATCGAGTTCTATAATTGTCATTCTCTTTTCAAGTTATAGATTGCCAATAGGACAAGATCGATTAATGATTTGTCAAATTTGATATGAAAATTACTGGATTTAAATGAAAAGTACTATAAGCATTTAGTTAGATATTTTATGGTAAAAGCAAATGGGCGAAAAAGCCTAGCGGAAATGCAATCGAGGTGAGTTTAGATTTTCGATTACGCGTCCCATTCATTGACGCAGTTACCATTGCAGACATTTGAAGGTCCTTTATGCCAAGTGTCGTCGATTGAACCTAGCTAAGTACTCCTGCAAAGATTCATCTTTCTCTTGTACAACGTGAATCAATCCAATAGTCGTTTTCCGCTTTCTTTTGATACTCATGAAATACTGCACAAAACTCTGGAGAGCTCATCAAAAGTCTTTATAATCCGAGGTGCCAAGGTGGCCATCCAGTCTCTAGCCTCTATCTTGAGTGTCGAAGGAAAGGACCGGCACATCACTACGTCCGGGGCTAAATAGAGCTTCATTAAATCAACGAAGGTTCATAAGTGGTTAAACATATTTGTGACTCCATGATATGCTTCTATCATTGACTATTTGAAGCCTTTCGATTAGGGAACCACCATGATTCCAGGTGCAAAATGACTCAGAAACCATTTGCTTGCTCCTGTCATTCTTCTTGGTTAATGCATCATCTACCTTTTGGGCCATCATCTCATCTATCTTTCTATCCAAGTCTATCATGGGTTGGGAAATCTGCTGAAACACAACCTTTGTAGATGAGTAACAGGCGGGATAACCATTTGCGCCACTTGGGGAGGTTGCTCGCATACGGCCTCCAATGGGTTCTATGTTGGGACTACGACTTTCTGCGTTAGACTCTGTAAAAGGGTCATGATGGCTACCAATTTTATTTTCAGGACACTGAATTAGCTCTGCGTCACGTACTACGATAGAGGTGGAGGGTCGTGTCCCCTTACTATAGACTCCGACTCTGTCTCTGCTGTTTTCTCGACCATGCGCATTTCATTCCTAGTCCTTCTCCTTAATATAGCTTTTTTGTTTAGTGACTTCCCACAGACAGCGCCAATGAGATTATAACGAGATAGACCTCTGCATTTTTCTTGAAGTGTAGGGTGTTCCAGCTATTCCGATAGACAAACGCTACCTTCAAAATGAGTTTGGAGCTCCTCCCCCGTTGTACCTTCAGCATGAGAATCAGCAGAGAGTTTTGGAAAATAGGAAATGTAATTGATATTCTAATAGTTTAGGTTCATCAGTTCATACCTTTCTCATTTCAGGAGGTATTTTTAGGTCCCGATGCAACCTACCTGTTCAGTGGTTATTGATGCCACATGTCCCACATAACTCCTCTCGTCCCTCCCCCCTTCCACGTTCTAAAATGATGATCTCCGCTTCTTTAGTGGTTGGTTATAACCATAATTGCTGTTGAGCTATTCTCGTTCGATTCATGACCATTTTTGGGTAAAGTGTGGTGTTGGCTTTATAGTGGTAGACAGCCCATGTGAACGTAGAGTGCTTCATACTAGTCGACGGCCTCGTGGTGGTAGTTGGCATGTAGTGGTAGACAGCCCATATGAATGCAGAGGGTCTCATAGTAGTCGACAGCTTAGTGGGGTAGGCGACTTGTAGTGGTAGAGGGCCCATACGAACTTAGAGGGCCTCATGGTGGTAGTCAGCCTCACATGAGGTGCTCTACGTAGTATGCCGATCAAGTAGTCCTCACCTTGTGGCCATCGTAGATCATTATTGGTGTTATCCTATATTAATCTTTATATGAGCTCTTTCACTATTCAATCTTGAGTTTTACTCTCTTTAAATTTATTTATTTGAATAATTTCTATTCAATTCTTCTATGAATTATATTATTCTACCTCTTTTTTTCATTATTCTAAATGAATTAATGTAGATTGTTGAAAACTAGTGAATTCAACCAAATGTTTGGCACTTCCAAGACTCTATGAGCTACATTGTGATTAGATCACGATTTTAGCAATCTAAATGTTGCTCCAATTCATGATGATTTGGATGATGGTCATGGGAGCACGAATCCAATTACTTTGGATGATAGTGAAGAAGATGAAAGAGTGACAATAGGTCAAGCCGTAAAGAGGAAACAAAGTGCTAAGTGTTGGGAAAACTTCAAATTGGTAGCCATGGATGCAATAGTAAGTGGAAAGTTAGAGCACAAATTACGTTGTAAAACATTGGAAAGAAAGTTCAGCTTGGCAAAAGGGTATTGGCACGATCCCTCTAAATAGACTCCATAAAAAATGTTTAACCGAACACCGATGTGTGGAAACTAATCGGCCCTAGATTCTCTTGTTGGTACAATTTCTAATTTTGATCTTAACAACTAAGTCTCTTCACAAGAAGCAATCCGTTAAGGTATGCATTGTTCATATCTAGTGGTGAGTTTTGCTCAGCAGATAGTGAAATGCGTTCACTTTATCAACTACATACAAAAATATATCCAACCATGTACAAATCCTATACTAGAAACTCTTCGTTCAGATACTATTAATTTGTACAATAAAAAAGCTCGAATAATAAGTGAGTTAAATAAACATATCGATATTTTATTTCTAACTTGTGATTTCGCAATAACCACAAAGGTAGCATAACTGCTATTTATTACACACTACATAGATAAATAATGAATAGCACATAAAAGTATTGCATTTAAAGTAATTGAAGCATCTCATAATGGAATAAAATAATTTTAATACTTTAATGAGCATTATTAGAGAATTTAATCATGAAACTAAATCTGTAGTTTTACATATGAAAATGCTTTGGTCAACACAATAGTAATTGATAAATTAGCTTGATATAACATTTCATATCCGTTGTGTTTGTCATATTTTTTAATTTATTTGTAAAAGATGGGCTAAAATTCATAAAAAGACAAATAGAAAAAATTAGGTACATTCTTAATTATATTACGGTTGCTACTAGGAGAAAATAAATATTCAATGCTTTTTGTAAAGAAAATGAACCAATCGCTAAAACTTCTACTCACGGATGTATGTCATAGATGAAACTCAACTTATGTTATGCTACAATCTTGTGAAGGAGACTTATTATAACGATCGCACTCGCACAATCAAGAATTTGATTTACAAGAATTTGATTGGCAAATTTCATTCATGTGAGAAATTTTTTGAAAGATTTTTACGACATTACAAATGCATACTCAAAAGTATATTATCCAACCAATCCACTCGTTCTAAGTCATTTTCATTGTATTGTCACTTATTTCAATATGTATAAGACATTTCCCATTTTGTATTTCTAGTTATAAATGATAGTTTGGAGAAAAGTTATGTTCGATGTGCGAGTTTTAAATCAAAAAAAGAGGTAGGAACGTTCAACAACCCTTATGGCATGGTCTAGTTCGTCTTCACCAGACGACAATGATTCATGAAGTTACATTAGTTTTTTAAAGTTACTTAACATTCTAGTACTTCTTCCTTTACCTATGGTATGAATATAAACAAATGTGGAATATCGTAATAATTAACTAAGTATTGTGCTCACGGCATACTTAGTATTTAAGATAGAAAGAAAAAACAAATTTGACATTCTTAGGTGGTGGAGAACGAACAATTGTCAATATTCAATTGTTTCTATTATGACAGCAGCCCAATATCAACATTAGAATCAAAGTATGCTTTTATTATATGTGGTATGGTTATGTTTGATTATAGATCAGTACTTTTACAAATCAAACCTTAAAAATGACACACCATATAGTTTAATATGTTCAAAGGACTGGGAGGTGGATAGATTGATAGCCAAAGAATCTCAAGAACTTAGTCAATTGATTAGTTCATAATTTGTAAATGTTAATTACCGTTTATTTTTTTTTTTTATCTTTTTTGAAAAAAATTATACATGTACTTATTCATTTACAACTTTAACTTAGTCTACTTTTAAAGTAGTTGATTCGAGGCACGGAACAAGGTGAGAATTTCGATATATTTTTTTAAAAAATAAACGAACGGGCACAAGGACTGCTTGGCTCAGCTCAACGCGGTTCATAAGACCCACGAGCCAATGGACCGAATCTAGTAGTAATTTTGGACACGAGTCAAGCTCATGCTCAGTTTGTGTCCACATGAGTTAGGCTCGGCTCTCTCGTAGAATCGAGCTGAGCTGAGTGTTTAAGAGCCAAGTCAAGCCAATGTGATGACTACATTCTATATTTACAACTTTTCAATTCATTAATATATTGTTTTTGTGTAAGCCAATCAAACCAATTAATTCAAAAGTCTATCTAAGAGTGTTTCAAATCACAATTAGTCATACTTTGCCAACTAATTTATAAAAATTGACATCTTATTTAACAACTAATTTATAAAAATTGACATCTTATTTGACTCAATTTATAAAATTTGACATCTTATTTGACTCAAGCATGCAAATTCAAATATATTATTTAATGACATGAATCACATAAACATGGCATAATATAGTTTACTAAAGACTTGCCAAAAACTTTACTAAATGCATACTACATAAAATTGGAATTTATTATTTTCTTTCTCGTGATGAATTAGCCATAAATATTCTTATTTAGCCCCTATTTAGTTCAAATTAAAATTTGATTTTAATCTCAAGTTAAAGTCAACAATTAATTTTAACCACACGTTTTATATGGTTCACAACTTTTCAACCACATATTTCCTCAAATTTTTTATTTTTTTTAATCAAAATCGACTAAAAAATTGATTATTTTAATCTATATCAAACAGGGGCTTGTACAACAACATTTAACGTTTTTTGGTTGACTAGAAAAAGACTTGAAAGTCATACACACGTAAAGCATTGAGAAAATTGTAGTGAGGTCTTCAATTTATAGCCACCCTAATTTACACTCATAGAACTTTCGAATCCAGTGAATGATTTAATAAGACTTTGCTTTTACTTACGAGTGTCCAAAAATCTCGAATTGAACCAAACCCAAACCGAATCAAGTGGTTCTTCATAAGTTAAATAACCGAACGGGTACCCGAATCGAAAACCGATGGGTTTGGATCGAGTCTCGATTCTAGACCAAAAATCGAAGAATCGAATAAGACTCGAAACTAAATAATTCTTTTATTTTTTATATTGAATTAATTAAATTAAATTATTTTTTTCTAAACAAATTGGCAAATTAATCAAATAACTCAGATCATTTCATAATTTTAATTTTAAAACCCAATACCCAAATTATTTTAAAGTCCATTTTAAAGATAAGACACAGTGGAGTTTGGGATCCATTTGCAGGTTTTGATATGAATTACGGATATTTTAATATTAATAACAACTTTTTGATCTAAGTCCATTTTAAAGACAAGAAACAGTGGAGTTTGGGATCCATTTGCAGTTTGTGATATGGATCACCGATATTTTAATATTAACATCCACTTTTTGGTATTTGTATGCATTGAATTAATTTTTTTGAATAGTTAGTTATTCATATGTTTTGAATTGGGCTACGTTAATTTATAAAAGTTACGAATGAAATGTCATTAATTTTATTTATGTAGTGTTACTGTAAATGTTAAAAAATTTAATTATGGTATGGAACCGAACGGAACGGAACCCGAACGGTTCCATAATTATATTTGGACCTGATGAGTCCATTTATTAAATATCCGAAAGTTTTNAATTATGGTATGGAACCGAACGGAACCGAACCGACCCGAACCGAACGGAATCGAACCCGCACGGTTCCATAATTATATTTGGATCCGACGGGTCCATTTATTAAATATCCGAAAGTTTTGGATCTGTTCGATTCTCTTCAGAATCGAACTGACTCACGAACAGCTCTACTTTTCTACTTAAGTTAAAATTTGGTCTCTTCAAACTTCAAATTTTATTGTATGATTGTTTCCCTTTGATATTTTAAATATTCAATGTTACAATGTGTTTTCAATAAAACTTTTAGCTTTCAAGGGTCATTTAGAAGCAATATATCGTCAAAAGACTCAAAACTGATGTTCTAGAAAATTAGAAAATTGAAAACGTGAAATCGCGAATTACTATGTAGGAGACATGTTTATATAAATTTCATAAGAACCGAGCTGCTGTGCCAGG
>CAIGRM010151793.1:0-11607 GCA_903798335.1 Fraxinus albicans
GGATGTGGTTCATTTTGATTTAGGTGGGAAGAAAAAACAATCAACTATAGATGCATATTTTCAAAAGGAATGACTATTGTACGGGAATTGTTGATTGATTGAAAGATTTTGGTCTATTTATATTTTTTTTTTCTCAATGAAATCCAGTAATTATTACTTCATATTTTTATTGGGCCCTTAAGGATTCAATTTTTTTCATTACTTAATGCATTTAGTGAGGTTATTACTTTAGTCCATTGACCCAAGTCAGGATCGAAAGAAATTATTATATAATTGAGGTTATTACTTTATCGAACATTACTTTATCGAGCTTTAACTCTAGTAGCTAAAGAAAGAACCCTCTACAAATGAAAGGTCTCCACCAAAACTCGAACAATTTATAAGCTCTAAATATATTTGGACTGTGAAAACGAAAACGAAATATTCATTTATGTACTTATGATTGCAATGAGAAAAAACAGACTATTGAACGACTAACTTCCTTTTAGTTGTTAATGTTTCTACTTTCAAGTGTTTTCGGTGTATGTGACTCGTAACTTTCAAAATGTGGAGACAGAGACGAATCTTTGCAACTAGTAGAGTCTTCTGTTTGTTCTTTCATTTTTCTTTTACTACCCGAATTAGAGTATATGAGGCTGAGCATAAAATGCTAAGAAAAGCAGAAAATAAGCCATTTTTTGACTTCTTTTCTAGCATTTAAGCTTAAACAAGTGGACATCCAATATATGTTCTCTTATTACTTGCATATTTAAATATTTCATCAAATTTAAAATAAATGCCGTGAAAGCGTGTATTGATTATTTCAATGTTTTTAACCCAATCGACAACTTTGTTACCTTTTTGGTCATTCAGTGAAAGCTTGTTCTTATCTTGTGATTATATTATCTCATCATTGAGGAGCCAGGATATGAGGTTTACATTTAAACATAATGATGCACTGTGAACCTAGGATTACAATTTTACTTTTTAAAAACCAATCATGGTTTTATTGTGTATATTTCTCACTCAAGGTTTGCAGAGCTTGCTCAAATCACTCATGAGCTATCTATTTCACATTTTTCCAACACTTGTATCTCTTCTTGTTTAGTGTTTGAAAATTCAAGAAAGTTTTTGTTAAAAGTGTATCGCATGAGAAAGCAGCAGGTACGTCTATATTCCAATGTATCATTCTTGGTTCCAATGGAATTCATATAGGAAGAATCCCTCTCAAATAGAGATTTTCCTTTTGATCATATTTCGATTGTTAATACGACTGCTACTACAAAGATAATTACCTTCTTGATCGTGAAATATCGATCGCTTGTTGACCCTTGTGAGTTGTGTGAAAGTTTGATACTCCATATTCGGGGGGGGTCCAAGTGTTTTACAAAATATTCCCGGTGGAAAAAAAAAATGTGAATGGAAGATTCCACTAAATTGAATGGAGTCCATGAATCTAAAAAATAGTGATAATTCTAAATCTTTGATCCCTAAACTTGTATTTTATTGCACTTGAATATTCAATCATGATAGAAACTATCTATTTAATCGTCATAACAGGAAAATCATTCGTTAAACGGCTAGTTTTTCATTAAATTTTCAGCCTTTTTTGCATTTCAGTTTGGACCAAATTTCCCTAATAAATAGAATAATGCTATTTGCAGTCACTTACTACTACAGTCGCCCTAGTGAGTGACTGGGAATAGCATTATTCTTATAAATATCCCAGTAACTTTTCAGGGGTGTGATCAAAACCTAAAAAAATGAAGAAACTCGGACAGATGCATCTCATTCTGTGAAAAGGATGAGGCCTTCATCTTTAATTCACCTCTCAAACAATTGGAGAAACATCATGAAGCAGATTCGGATTGTATATTACAGGTACACTTTCCCCTTCAATAAGGTTTACATGTAACTCAATATTACTCTTTCTATCCAGAAGGAAAATCACTGTCATCAAGATGGAGCTATAAGGAAAGCTGCTGGTATTTCATCGTGAGGAAATTGAAGCAGATAAACTGTAGCAAGCCTCTTGACCGATGCACCATACTTGACTTCGACTTGGTGTTGCAGTCACTAAACTACTAATTTTAGCTTCAGCAAATTGAGTTTCGATATCAGATGCAAGTATCGTGTGACAAGCGTGATTTTCCATCAACACCATTCAACAGGCGAATAAGGGAGTGTCTAACACGATCCAGCATTGGACTCTGAAATACCGGGAATTCTAGCTCCAATGAGGTGTGAAATTGCCACGGGTGAATTGGGATTGCTCACAATGTCTTCTTGTAGAATATCTCCTATCCGAGAGAGAATGTTGAATGACAAGTTAGCTAGAGTTCGAGAGTAGGCTTCCAGAATCGAATGCCCAACATCCTGTACATACATTGAAGGAAGTAACTCAGCACAAATTGATATTACCAACCAACACCCCCATCATTCCCTTGGGCAGGAAGAAGGAGAAGGGATCGTTGTAGTACCAAATGGACATGAATCTCACATTACGGTGAGCCAATGTAATTTAAACTTATATTTATTTTTTCCATTTCATGTAATGTAATGTTGCTCTTGTAACTGGGATTTGGGCTTAATCCATACGCTTATTTGGCTAGTCAGAATCAATGTCAAATAGCACATAGGAGTAACGAACAACCTACCTTTCCGTATTGAACTTTCGTAACATCAAGGAAGCTCTGAGGAAGATTGGAATACTTGGTCTTTAGCAGCTGCAGAAGTATTTCTGCTCGGTTCACCAACGACTCCGCCTTATCCAGCTCGGATTTTGGATCTTTCACGAAAGACCAAGATATTCGAACTGGAGATTTGCCACTTTCTTGCTCCATGATTTTCTCTTTCCACGCAAGCATTGCAGATTCCAATCTGTTAATGACTTCAAGAGCTTCATGTTCAGATTTCAGAATAAGGCAACTCATCATTTCCTCAACTGAAATTGATTCTGCAGTCAATATTTTGTAGAGTTCGACACCAAGGCATTCCTTTCCAGACTGCAATGAGGGCAAACACGGTAGTCAACAATCAGCAATTTTTACGGATAAAACAACAAATTCATCGTTCGGTAAAACCTGACACTGAAGAATCACAGGCGAAGGTACTAGCCTTTTTAATTAAGCTTTTGGCAATATAAATTTATTCAATATATTTTTAACTCATATTTTCCATGTTTCAAATAATTGTAAACAACGGAAATCATGCTTGCCTTTGGTAGTGCATCCTTGATTTCGGTTGGAACAGGCATTTCGAGCAAGACATTTTCATTTATAGATTTAGCAGCCTTGAATACTTGATGAAGCAATTTAGCATGATGGAGCAACCTCTTTCTTTCTTTCTCAGAGAGCCCAACTGTAGGTACCCGGGGGTAAGGAAGCCACCATCTCTTGCTCTGGCCAGCACTTCTGCTTCTTCCTTCTGCTCGGCTACCCACTTCTGTGTACCAAAACTCAGTATGAACCATTGAGTCAAGTGTTTCCTGTCAGTTCGACACGTGGAAACAGGCGAAGTCAGGCAATCAAAGAAAAAGTGAAACATAAAGATCTAATTTTGTGTGGAGAGACCACCTACAAGAAGCATGCAATCCAACTTCTGCAATGCAGGAAGATTCATATGAATGTCTGATCGAGCTTTTGAGGTCATTATCTGAACAAACAAGATACGAAACTCAAATTTGGTCGCACTTAAAAGTAAGTTTTGCTAGAAAAAAAAGTAACTTGAAAAATCATGTCGAGCAATGTAAGTAACTTAGAAGTAAATGTGCTCGAGTAATAGTATTGAGCCTGGTAGAATTGGTTCTATGAAGCAACAAATACCTCCATTGTCCGGCCATTGACCCCATTTTGCTTTGCAGGAACTAGCTCGACCATATAGTTAGTTGGGGATAGCAACCAATTCATTTCTCTTTGCCACTTGCTCTTTCTTTCCTCCGGCAGAGGTTCCAACTTCCAAAGCTCACCAAAAACGGATGCTGCAAATCCAGTCGTAGAATTTTAAAGTTTGAAGATCAGGATAAAGTGGTAATTTGAAAACAAGCATAAAAGATGATTCTTTCGGGGAATATACCACCAAGATTCATTATGGCTTTGGATAATGCCAGTGCAGCAGAAACCCCTTTGCTACCACCCGTAATATCCTCTCCAAGTAACAGCTTTGCAAACTTCTCTTTCATTGTTTCAACATCTGAATTCTGACTCGGTTTTCCATTTATATAGTGTTGTGGGCTTGCAGAGAAGCCCCATTCGTCTGTGCCTTGATCATCCTTTTTCGTTATCATCCAGAGAGAAGAGAATGATCCAAAAGCAGTATTGCTGGACGAGCAGCTTGAGTCATCTTCATCCAAGGACTCGGGGATATGTCCATCTCCTCTGCTAGTGCTACTAGCATTGTCAAAAGAGTGGCTGTTGAGAATACAACTCTCAAGGCCATTATAAGTCACTATTCCTGTAAGTTTCAGTTTTAATTTAATTTTTATTATACAAGTTACAAGATTTGAATACATGAAAGAAGAAGTACACTAATAATCGAGTGCAGGAGCACTCTGGTGAAGTTTTCATTAGACAACATCTCAATAATGAATCTGGCCAGCACGCGAAGGGGCGTTTTCAAATTTATTTATTTTAATGTTGATCCGATATGCGATATCAAATAGGTTCAACACATGCCATATTCAAACACCAGCTGCTAAATAAACCACATCTAAATTAAGCATAAAGATTCACCTAATACACCTTATCATGGAATCAATCAGAAATCTTCACATTGCACCTAAAAACACGAAAAATGCAAGCCAAAACAAATTTAAAACAACTGGAAGATCAAAAAAACAAAAAAAAAAAGATCTTTAATTTTGAAGTAGGACCATGGATCAGGTCTTTCATTTTTATTACAAGACATGAAATTAATCGAGGATGAAGTAGCGAACAAAAATGATTGAAGGGTCGGATTAAAAGATCGAAAGGCAACTACTTGGAAAAAAAAAACATGAAACAGATGGTACAGAAAAGATAATCCTATAACAGATGTTGATCCATATAAAAAAACACAACTTTTTTAAAAATAAAATGTCAGAGAACAATGACTTCTTTGTCTCCATTAAGTTATTTCATTGTCTGAAAGAAATGAAATTTATAATTAATTGTAGTAAGGTCCACCATTCCTGTCAATCATATACTTTCTAAGGGCCACTGAAATTTCAAGGGGCCTCCATTACTGAATGGTATAGAATTGATAAATCAGTATTGACTTTTATGTGATACATGCTCACATAACCAAAGACTTTTCCCTCTCTTTACCATTTGGCATTTACGAAAGCAACAAGAAAAAATGGACTAAAAATTTTGAATTGATGGGGTCCAACAGGTAATGAAATGAAATGTCCCACCAAACTTAATGGTCAATGATTCAATAAGATCAATTATAAACCTGCAATATGTGAACAGCTTTTGAGCATGTTCAGCAAAGATTTTTGAAGTTTATAAGCTGGTCAAACAACATTTTTAACCACACGTCTTAGGACCCACAACTTTATCTACTTTAAAACCACAAATTTTTTGGGAACCACTCTTTATAAGCATATAAAAGCTTTGCCAAGACACTTCATAAATAAGTGACAATGAGACTTGAATTTAAGACATTTATCTTATACCATTTTAATCACAAATAGCATGTTCGGTATTACTCGGATACCATCATCTAAAAGCTTAAGTCGTTACATATAGGACATATTTATTTATATAAAATTACTTCTTTGACGGTTCCTGGTAATAGGACTGCAAAACTCAAAAATACTCTACAACACTGGCATCACATTCAATCTTTAATTTCAATAGTCAAATGACATTAATATTACTTCTTGGGTAGTGTAAAATAAATATGACTCAATAAATAGAGTTACCCCACATGGCCAAACCTCACATGATAATATATGGAAGCCATTTTTATTGAGTTTTGACCATTAAAAACAAAACATTTTCATATTCCCATTTACAATTTTATATTTCTTGAAGGTATGGGCCATATTCAAGTAAATAAAAAGCAACTATTTTTAACTCAAGTTTGCACCCCCAAGACTTTTTCAAATTCTCCAACATATTGTTGTAGATGAGCCATGTCATGAGGTAGGTAATTAGGCATATGAAATTGTCACAATTTCAAGACTTTTTTACTCAATTATGACCGAACGCACAGAGAGAGAGAGAGAGAGAGAGAGAAGTTTACTATCTTGCTCATCCAAGTCAATACTGATTACCCTGTCTCTTGTACAACATGCTAATCCCCTGCTCATGATCATTTTCTTGCCTCCTAAAAAAAAAAAACCAAAAACAAAAACAAAGATTGAGGAAAAGTCTCGGGTTGATTGTTCAAACCTCCTTCCGAAGAAAGAGTTACTAATCTCAATCTGATGAGTTGTATGCTTATGATTTTATAGGCATTTTTGTGCACATTTCTTATGCTAAAATCAATGTGAAAAAAAAATGTATTTGACAAAAAGAACCCAGATTTTTTTTTTCTTTATTGAGAAAAATCTCAAAAACCCGTCATCGGTTAAGATTATGGGTTGCAAACCGACTGCAAAACTGCAAAAATGAAGAAAATCTATTATAAATGTTGGGACGGTAAATGTATTTACTCAGAGAATTGTTTCAGAAGGATAGTTGAAAACCATAAATGCATAGGAAATACAGTACTTGAGGCATCAAAATTTGTACAAACAATTGTTTTAGTAGAAAATTTGTGAATTATCCGGTCAAAAAGAAGTAAAATAAAGTTCAAATGTCAAAAGAAATAGATAAAAGAGTCTACAGTCCAACAAACGAAGTGTCTGATGTTAGAATGATTATCGTGTAAGGAAAAGAAGACTGCAAAAGAACCTTTGACGCAATATTCATACACTTTTTTCAGGCTAGGGAGTCCAAAAGGGGGGAAGAGAAGAGAACTAACAAATGAAATTAAGGAATCCAAAAAAAAACAAAACATTTTTCAGCTGAATTTTTTTAAGCACATTCATGAAAATTGAAGTAAAATTAGAGCCCATTTTGAATCATAAAAAAGCCAAGATTTTTCCATCAAACTCTTGGAGTCTAAACCATTCCCCCACCCCACATGAACAAAAAAATACAGAAAAAAAAATGCAGAAAGCAGAAGATGAATGGGGCAGTGACATACCTTGTGTAATCAAATGGGTAGCGGATTCTTGAAAACGCTGTGTGTTTTGGTATAAATGTCAATAGACAGAGAGAGATGGAAAAATGAGAAGTTAAAAGTCAAAAATAGACGGCAATGGAGCTGCAACTTAAATGAAATCAACGAGTTAGTGAGTTACTGCAAAATTTAGAGAGAGAAAAATGCAGTTTGAAGGATTGGGAGTGAAAAGGAGCAGAGAACAGAGATAAAAGTTAGAATTAACTATTCGTACATTCTATCTCACACTCTGCTTTACAATTTAAATAGATGGTAATTTTTTAATGGTTGGATTAAAGTGGTTTTTATCAAAAATGATTTGAAATCTAAAAATAGAATGGGCTCTCTCTTTTTCTTTTCTTTTTTTCTTTTTTTCTTTTTTTTTGAAAATGAGTTTCATAATAATAATATTTTATAAAATATTTAGTTTAAAAGTAGGAAAAATTTATAAATTTGAATGTAAAATATTTTATTGTGAAAATGTACGATTGAAAATGAATTGATAAAAAATGAGTTTTTAATTAATTGGGATCAAACATGGGCCAAGTACGTTTGGCAAAGTTTAAGTCTATGCTTCGGCCATTTTTTAGAATGGATTATGTGAAAAGTAATTTTTTTTTTAAAGAATATATGATTAAAAACTAGAATCTTTTTTTTTTTAAATTTACATGTAAATTATTTAGTAGAGAAAATGATTTGCAAATACATTACTTTTAAAGAATGAGACTCAAACATGGGTTAAATTTTGATTTAAATTAGACTTCCATTCATACAATTCATTGGGTTCATAACTCCTCATCAACTTATAATCCACACATTTGAAGTACTTAAAAATTACAAGTTTTTCAATCATGCTCTAAAATTGTATATGTTGTGTTGTTTAAACGTAAAACACTCGTTTTTGTTCCTCAATTTTTTGTAATCCACCTAACTATGTTACATGTAGGGTCGAAATTTGGTATACTGAACGTTTAGTTTTGGTGTACTCCCAACACCTCGAAATATCATTTCTTCCTAGCAAATAGAAAAATGCTGCATATTGTCACAACTCGATGCATTAAACATTATCGTTTTTCCATTTACTAAAAAAGTGGTGTGTCATGTGTCAAAAAATGCATTAAAATAATGGTATATTTGACATAGCAGAAATTATAAAAATAAACAACTTATTTCTCGTTACTTAATTTAAAATTTAACTATTTACTTGTAATATTATATTATTATACTAGAAAATTTTTGGTTTTACGTGTAATATTATATTATTATTGAAGAATGTATTGTTGAAAAAAAGAGAGAGAAAATGTATCTTTAAAAAAATGAGGATCAAAAAAGGACGTAATTTATTTATTTTTATTATAGACAAACACAAAAAATTAGGTTAATGTCAATTTACTAAGTTCGTGCGGTCTACGTTAATCAAATATTAAGTTATACTTCCCAAGGTCACATGTTACAAAAAGTAAAGGGTAAGACAATCCACTTTTAATTTCTTATAAGTCATAATCTTTTCCTTTTCAAGTGTTGTTGTAACAACTTTAGCCAAAAAAAGCACTAAAATATTTCATTAGTGAGTTTTGGGGCTCAAATTTATTGATTTTTTCCTCATTTTTTTTTTTCATTTTTAAAGTTGCCTAAGCACAAATCAAATGTGACTAAAAGTGTTGAAACTTAATCAATTATTTTATAAAAATTAACTTAAAGCAACTTTCTTATTATTGGAATTGAAGTTGACTTGTTTCACTTTTACAAATTCGTATAATTCCAAACCATCAATGAGGGGAAAAAAAAAAAAGAAAAAAAAAAAAACCACCGAAGATTTTGTGTAAAATTACATCAGTGGGAGAACCTTTTTTCACAATACTAGACATTTTATTTGAACGAAACCTTAGTATTTTAATGCCAAATGAGCCTGACCAAAACCTTAATAATCAATTATGCTCTTAACTCAAAATTTAATTTCGAAACTTTCTTAAAATATTAAGTTAAGTAACTTCTTCATGTGTTTATGTTGAATTTTTCATTAAACTTAAGCTTTATAAACTTTACATAATTGTCAAGATTTCCATATCAAATCATTAAAAAAAAATTAATGCGGAACATACTTTAATCCATTGATTTGTATTTTGAATGATGAATCTTGAAATTTTAATCTTTCGTCTTGAAAATCAACTTGCAATCTCCTCTGATTTATCTTCTTGCTTTTAATTTTCATTGTTTTATTCTTCAATTTAATTGTTTCAAATATTCTTCTTGATTCTTAATTGTGGGTTTTTGGATCTTCCTGTTAATATGTTTTTTCTCTAATTTCTTATGTTGATAGAATGACACTAGGAATGAGAATTACAAATGAATCGTGGACCATAACCCTATAAATAGTTTTCATATGCATTTCGCCCATCATAAAATATAATTTTAAAGGAATCTGGTCTCTACACATATAAATCGGGCCACACATTATATAGATGCTCAAAATCCAGATCATTTTTGAGTCACAGATTATTTTGAGCTCACAAATTATTTTTTAATCACATATTATTAAATTTTTAGATCATAGTTGAGTAATTGGCCCAAATTACCAAACATTTGGTCACAAATTACCGAACATTACAAAAAATATCACCACTACCACACAAAAACACTATCCAAATATCTAGTACACTGTTGGCGTAGCTAGAACCACTACCATTGCGCCAACACGAACACCAACGTCGCCAGAAACCCCACCACCTCACGACAACCAGTGGCCGAAATCTCCATCTCAAACAAATTGCCTCCACCACTACTGATTCACCACCACCGCGAACACCAACAAACCACCATTGTCAACTATAAAACCACCACTTCCACCGCTAAATTTCAATAAACCCACCCCAACCACCAGATCCACCACCCACCACCACAAAATCGCGACCATACAAAATACTACCACCACTACACAAAACTCACTGCAACCATTGTCGGTGAAGCGTCATGATGAATAGACGGAGAGATTGCAGCATCGCAACGGACATCAGTATATTAAACAACAGCAGCAGCCTTCGCGACGGACATCAACTGTTGCAGCGTCGTTAACAGCAGCGTCGGCCTTTGATGCCGCAGCGTAGCCGACCGACGCAACTCCTTCGTCGATCACCAACGTTCGAAGAGAGAGATGAAGAGGTGAAAATCGGGTAAAGAAGATAGAGAATGGAGAGAAAATGAGAGAGAGAGAGAGAGAGAGAGAGAGAGAGAGAGAAGTGAGAGAAAATGAGATAGAGAAAGAGAATGAAGAGTGATGAATAATTAGGGTTTGGGTGGATAAAATTTATTTAATTTTAATTTCAAGATATTAAAAAGTTTAAATTGATACCTGANGTGAAAATCGGGTAAAAAAGAGAGAGAAGGGAGAGAAAATGAGAGAGAGAGAATGAAGAGTGATGAATAATTAGGGTTTGGGTGGATGAAGTTAATTTAATTTTAATTTTTAGATATTAAAAAGTTTAAATTGATACCTGATTTTTGAATTTTTTTTACCAAATCTGATTTTTGAAATGTGATCTTGAATTACCTGGATTTGTGTAATTTCCTCAAAATCCAATTACTTAATTCTTTATTAGATCACTTTAATTTTGGGCTCAGCTTTAAAATAGTCTTTATACACAATTAATTATATATGTCGATCCACGTGACAAATTAAATAATTTACCAACCGTTTAAACAAAATTCAGGTCAAAGGTATATTTAAACACTTTTTCAAAAAGTGCCTTTCTATTAAAATAATTATCATTTTTTTCAAAAGAATTATTAATAATATATTTTCTTAATAAAATAATTTTATATATGAATTCATAATTTTCTCTACATTTTAATTATATTATCCAAAAAAAATTACTTTTCACAAAATAATTTGCCACTATAGTCCCTACGAGTAGCCTTTGGAATTTGTGGTGGTGATTGTTTCCATTTTGTCTTCCTCCGCGGACCCCGCCTAGCTGCCTTCCAATTACCTTCAAATTCCGCTAGAAAACGGAGTCACACTCATCCCCGGGCTATTTTTAAAAATAAAGAATAATGTTGTTTAATACTCATTCAAGTTATCACATTTAATATGTTCAATTAAATAAATCGTATGACATTATAGTTAAGTGAATATATCATTTAATGTCATGCAATTATCACTAAACTGGTACTTGTTATCAATGATACTGAATAGCAATACTCTTTTAAAAAACACCATAAGAGGTCACCAATTTTTGTCCGGATTTCAGTATTTGGACTCGTAGAATCGGCCAATGGATACTAGTATGTTTGGGAAGTATTAATAAATTATTTAAATTATAAAAAGATAAAATGAGTGATGAACAATTTAAATAGCACTCTTCAATTTCATAAATATATATAAATAAAAAAAAGTGACTTGAATACTTGTAAACATGAGCCTAACATATTTGAACTTTG
>CAIGRM010151801.1:0-18085 GCA_903798335.1 Fraxinus albicans
CAACCTTTCCGGTAACTTTTCGATTCTGACAATTATTTATATTATTAACTAAATATTTATTTATTTTATTAATTAAATATAATGATATTACAATTATACAATTAATGGTCACATATACATAATTAATTGGTCACAGATTATTTTTGAAATCACAAATCAAAAAAAATTATAGGTCACGATTTTTTTATTGATCACAGATCAAAAATTGTAGGTCACGGATTATTTCGAGGTCACAAATCAGGTCACATATTATTTTATTGGTCACGGATCAAAAAATTATAGGTCACGATTATCTATCAGTCACATATTTTCAAATTTATTGGTCACGGATTAATTTTTAGTCACAATTTTAAGGTGACAGTTAGATTTTTTTTTTTATGACCACCACCAATTTCTGTGACCAACTCCGTCACAGATTAATTTTTAGTCACAATTTTTAGGTCATCGCCAATCAGATCTGTGACCACCCTCGTGACTACCACCGACTTCTGTGACCACCCTCGTGACCATCACCAACTTCGTGACCACCACTGCCACCAGTTAAATTTTTAGGTCACGGATAGATTTTATTTTATTTTTTTACCACCACCGACTTCTGTGACCACTCACGTAACCACCACCACCAGGCACCACTCACATTAATTCTTTTAACTATGAATAAATGTAATGAATTAATGTTAAACTTGTACGGCTCTATTAGGAAGATTTAAGTACCTATTTAACACCCTGCCCTTTTTGATGAAATTGGATTTGAACAATAAAAAATAAAAAAACAATTCAAAAGCTAAGCATTCCATCAATTATCAGCGTGCATTACAGATTTTGCAACTACCAAATCTACCCTCAAAAACTTACAAACCACCCATTTTCTCCCACACATCCCCTCCACTCAACGTTGCTGATCAAGAAATTACAATACCTACTACCCAAATGCTACGACAACAGTGAAATTGATGGCGGGTTGAAGGCAATGAAAAATGCTTATTATTCAGCCAACAATCAAGATATCTAACCGACGAGGAGGATAGATGCCCATTTGACTGATCTTCTAAGCAATTTGTGTTCGGATTCACTGACCTATCTGGCCAGCCTCCATGGTCGGTAGAACTGTAGCAGCCTGTAGACTAACAAGTTCAGCCACACTGTGCCGTGAGCAACGAGGAGGAGAGGAGCGGTCGACCGTCAGCCGTGCCGGGGCTTGATGACGACGAGGAGAGGAGAGACAACGAGGAGAGAGGAGGATTCCAGGAGGAGAGAGAGGAAAAGAGCGACGGCGAGAGGAGATGGTGGAGAGGTGAGAGAGAGAGATAGAGGGAGATGAGAGTTGTAAATGATTTTTAGGGTTTGACGATGAAATTTGTATATATAATATTTAATATTAAATATCAAATATCTGATTTTTGAACAATTAAACTTTCACCCTGATTTTTGAATTTGGATCTTGAAACATAGGAGAGCCCAATCAAGCCCAAATCATATGGCTCAAGCCCAAAGCCCATTTGTGTGGTCTTTTATCCAACTTATTTAGTATATTATTTTCACACTTATAAACAAGTATCTTTTTCTATTTCTATCCTATGTGGGACAAACAATATCCAAAAAACTCATATTTCTATACAAACTCTCCAACAGAAAGTTGTTCGAGAAATATGTATAAATGACAATTGTATTTTGATAATTTGGTGTTCGATAATATCATCAGTCGTAATTATTAAAGAAATAGGGATAAATGACAATCGATTTTTCCATGACATGATGCTTGAGAATCGTCTATCAAAAAATCACTCCCTTACTCTCTTCTTCGAGAAATTAATTGGATTCCCATCACACTAGTCCATGACATATGGATCGTTGGCTTCATTGCCATGGATTTAATGGACTGATTTTTTGTTGGACCATTACTCCCAACTTTTTGATGGGCTTTACTAATGTATTGAGTTTCTAAATGGGCCTTCCACGTGTTTGGGCCGTATAGAGATTATCCACCTCGGCTTTCAAAACTCAAAAAGTTTGTTTTTCGTGTCCAAAGTTCCTCCACAAAAATTAAATTTTACTACACTTCGATTGTGAATTTCACAATCGTAGGTCGGTCCGTATCATCAATTGCAATGAACCTAAAATTTATTTAATGTTTAAGATTCAAGAAGTCGAGACTAGCACGGCGTTGATTGAAGGTGAATTAAGAAAAAAACAACTTGTGGGATCGAACATGTCCTGTTGGTCTCGAATAAATTATTAATTTTAAGAAAAATACAATTTTAATAGAAAAAACAACATAATGCCAACTGGGCCTGAGTGTCACAGAGAGCAGCAGTAGAAGATTCACTGCCGACTACCTAACATTATAGATCTAATCGAAGACCATACATAATTATTCAACTCAACTGTTTTTTATATGTCCACCCAACTTTTTTTTGTCTGTTTCTTGGTGACAAGACAATAAGTGATGAATTATGAGATTAGAGTGAGCTCTGGCACTAGCAAAACAGAACGTTAAGATAGTAATTTGTGGAGAAAGAAAAAACAATACGTCAATCCCAATAATTGTTTTCTTTTGATTATATTTAATGGCCAATTGACATTTTCCACTGCTGTCACTTCCAATTTTGTTTTTTTCAAGTATCAAAATTTATTTTTCGATGATAATATAATTGTCGTTAGTTTAGAATCAAATTAGACGAACTGGTTAAACCGAAATTTATTTGTAAGTCAAAACTGAAAACTTAGAAATCGTTGAATTCGTCAAAATCATCTCGTTCGCAATTAAAACTAGTCGATTTACTTGACATTTTCCATTGCTATCACTTCCAATTTTGTTTTTTAAAGTATCAAAATTCATTTTTCGATGATAATATAATTGACGTTAGTTTATAATCAAACCAGATGAACTGGTTCAACCGAAAATTTATTTGTAAGTCAAAACTAAAAACTTGGAAATCATTGAATTCATCAAAATCATCTCGCTCGCAATTTAAAATTAGTCGATTTACCCTAAAATCAACTTATTTATGTTAAACTTTAGTAAAATGAAATTTTTGGCTCAATTTAAAAGCATTCAAATTTTTTACTTTTGAGTAAAAAAAGGTAATCAAATGGTCACTTTTAACTTTAAGTACTATCAAAAGTATCAATAATTAAAGAGTAATGAATATCCACACACACAAAAAAAAAAAAAGAATTAAATAGAAGCAGTAACCTTAACCTCTCCAAAAAAAAAAAAACATTTTTTTCTCTCTACTTCGAAAAATACTCTCTTTATACTCCATTTGTAAGTACCTCCATTGACGATATACCTCCATTGACGATATTCTTTTGAAACGGTTAATTTTTCAAGTTCAATCTTCTCCTTTCTTATTCGGATTTGACTGATAATTAGTTGAGAATATTTAGTTTTCAATTTCAGCTTGGATTTGATTGGATATAAAAAAAATTGATCTCCTGATCCGATCTGCATATCTTATTTAGATGTTTCTATAATCAACTATCGTGTAATTTTCCTAATTTTATAGTAATTTAACTTGTTGATATATACGGCATTGACATGCAGGTACATTTGTACAGTATCCGTATATGCATCTACAGCTATATTATTTGATCGAATATATGCATGTAGATTTGGGGAAATTGTGATTTGAGATGAGATCAATTTTGAAGTTTTGTGGTTATACAGGGTTAGCTACAGTTTGATTGTGCCATTGGCTTGAATCGTTGTGCAATGCTTCTGTATATATGCATATATGCACATTTGTATGTGAGATTGAGGCCGTGAAGCATTTGAGGTGGGAAAAATTCAATTTTGGAGAACTCTATTGAGGTAGATCCAGCAGCGTTATTATGATTTTTTTTTTAATTTTTTTTTTCTAGTATTATAAAATGGATCCCCTAATTTTTACAATTGTTTTTGGCTATTTCGATGTACAATACGGAATCGGTGTTTAAGGGTTTTGAGATTACATGTAAAGTTCGTGCTTTTTGAAGTATGAGTTAGAAGGGGAAGTCTATTAGGGGTTTTGAATTTCATTTACAGGTATTAGGGTGCTAGTAGAGAGAATGGAGAATTAACTAATTGTAATCTGCAGGAGGCTGAGAATAGAGTTCAAAAAGTAGAGCCATTTTGCAAATGTCGATGTCATCCTCCCCTGAAAGAAGGAGCCGAAAAGCTTCATCTTCATCTCAGAATACTAAGTAAGTGTACACGTTAACATCTGTTGATCCATATTGTGCATTAGCTTTTAACTTGTGATCCTATGTGGTTCTCTCATCATAATTGATTGGCTTCATAACCACATAAATCAGTTTGTGTTCTTGTTTTGCTTCGTTTAATTGTGTTTTCGAAGGAAAATACATTATCTACCAAAAACTCTTATTGAACTAATTGACATGGTAATAGTGCTTGTGTGAAACTTAAGAATTAAATCACATTTAAATCTAAAGAACAATTTGATGTTTTGCTACATAATATTGGTAGAAACACTTGATGCAGTATGTCTCTTGTGTAAAGTGTTTATAGTAAAATATTTCTCATCCGGCTAAATGATTAATTGTTTTACCCCCAGGGAATCAAATGGAAGTACAGAAATGGATGATCCGGAGAGGACAACATCGAGGGTTGCTAAATTCATTGAGCAGCTACACACTTTGTCTTCTCCAGCTGAAAAAGAACTTATCACGGCACATTTGCTAGGTATTGCTAAAGCAAGAAACGAAGCTCGGGCTCTTATTGGCTCACATAGCCAAGCAATGTCATTGTTCATATCCATTCTTAGGAATGGTAGTCTGCTGGCAAAAATAAATGTTGCTGCAACGCTAGGTGTCCTATGTAAGGATGACGATTTGCGGGTGAAGGTACTTCTAGGTGGATGCATCCCACCTTTACTCTCTCTTTTGAAGTCAGATTCAATTGATGCTAGGAAGGCAGCTGCAGAGGCTTTATATGAAGTGTCCTCTGGTGGACTTTCAGATGATCACGTGGGCATGAAAATATTTATTACAGAAGGTGTAGTGCCCACCTTGTGGGAGCAGTTAAATCCGAAAAACAAGCAAGACAAAGTGGTTGAAAGATTTGTGACAGGGGCATTGAGAAATCTTTGTGGCGATAAAGAGGGGCACTGGAGAGCGACTCTTGATAGTGGTGGGGTGGATATCATAGTGGGACTACTCTTTTCTGACAATGCTGCTGCTCAATCCAATGCTGCTTCTCTCTTGGCCCGCCTGATGTTGGCTTTCCCTGATAGCATCCCAAAAATAATTGATTCAGGTGCAATCAAAGCTTTGCTCGGGCTCTTGGGTGAGCAGAAGGATGTTTCTGTGCGAGCCAGTTCTGTCGAAGCTTTGGAGGCTATTTCTTCAAAATCAACCAAAGCTAAGAAAGCAATCGTTGATGCCCAAGGCATGCCAGTACTTATTAGAGCTGTAGTTGCTCCTTCCAAAGAAGGTATGCAAGGAGAGGGAGGGCAGGCACTTCAGCGGCATGCAACAAAAACATTAGCAAATATTTGTGGTGGGATGTCTGCGTTAATACTCTATCTTGGAGAGCTTTCCCAGTCCCCAAGATTAGCTGCTCCGGTTACAGATACAATCGGAGCACTTGCATATTCTCTTATGGTCTTCAATCAGAATGTTGATGAAGAATCATTTGATGCAACAAAAATTGAAAGTATTTTAGTGAGGCTTCTAAAACCTAGAGATGATAAACTGGTTCATGAACGCCTCCTTGAAGCTATGGCCAGCCTATATGGCAATGCTCATTTATCAGATACAATCAATCAACCAGAGGCAAAAAGGGTGCTTGTTGGGCTCATAACGATGGCTAATGGTGATGCACAGGAGTATTTGATACTTTCTCTGATATGCTTGTGCACTGAAGGATTAAGTGTTTGGGAAGCCATAGGAAAGAGAGAAGGAATTCAGTTACTTATCTCGTCTCTGGGTTTGTCCAGTGAACAGCATCAAGAGTATGCAGTTGAAATGCTTGCTATTCTGACTGAACAAGTTGATGACAGCAAGTGGGCAATCACTGCAGCCGGTGGAATTCCTCCCCTTGTCCATTTATTAGAAGTTGGATCCCAAAAGGCGAGGGAAGATGCAGCACATATTTTGTGGAACTTGTGCTGTCATAGTGACGATATCCGTGCCTGTGTTGAAAGTGCCGGAGCCATCCCAGCACTCTTGTGGCTTCTAAAGAATGGTGGACCAAAGGGGCAAGAAGCCTCAGCTAGGGCTCTAACAAAGCTAATTAAGACTGCTGATTCAGCTACCATAAATCAATTACTCGCTCTGCTCTTGGGAGACTCACCAAGGTCTAAGGCTGACGTCGTCAAAGTTTTGGGTCATGTGCTTTCCATGGCATCTCATGTTGACCTTGTGAATAAGGGCACTGCTGCTAATAAAGGGCTGAGGTCACTTGTCCAGGTTCTCAATTCATCAAATGAAAATGCCCAAGAGCATGCAGCATCTGTCTTGGCTGATCTATTCAGTACACGTCATGATATCTGTGATAGCCTTGCAACAGATGAAGTTGTGAATTCATGTATGAAACTCTTAACTAGCAAAACTCAAGGTATTGTGACACAGTCAGCTCGAGCATTGGGTGCTTTATCCCGTCCTACCCAGAATAAGACAACAAATAAGATGTCTTGTATTGCAGAAGGTGATGTCAGGCCTTTAATCAAGTTGGCCAAAACATCATCCATAGAGTCTGCTGAGACTGCAATGGATGCCTTGGCTAATTTGTTGTCAGATCCTCAAATAGCTGCAGAATCGTTGGCAGAAGATATTGTTTCAGCCATAACAAGAGTTCTAGGAGAAGGATCATTAGAGGGTAAGAAGAGTGCATCACGTGCCCTTCATCAATTATTGAAGCATTTTCCGGTAGGTGATGTACTGACAGGAAGTGCTCAGTTTCGATTCGCTGTTCAGGCAGTTGTTGATTCCTTAAATGCAATGGATATGGATGGCTATGATGCTGCTGATGCTCTAGAAGTTGTTTCTCTACTGTCTCGAATGAAGCATGGCGTGAACTCTATGTATCCACCATGGTCTGCCCACCCATCAAGCTTAGAGCCTCTGGTGCACTGCCTGTGTGAGGGACCTCCCTCAGTTCAAGATAAAGCAATAGAAATTTTATCTAGGTTTTGTGGGGATCAACCAGTCATTCTAAGTGACCTCTTGGTTTCAAATTCACGATCAGTTGGTGTGTTAGCTGATAGAATGATGAATTCTAGCAGTCTAGAAGTAAGAGTTGGAGGTATAGTGATTTTAATTTGTGTTGCCAAGGAACATAGAATCTGGTCGATGGATGCACTTGAGGCATCTGGATACTTGAAACCTCTTATTTATGCATTAATTGATATGATTAAGCAAAATTCTACTAAATCTTCTCTTGAAATTGAAGTCAGAACCCCCAGAGGTTTTAGAGATAGTTCAGCTTTTCTGGATGGTGATGGTTTTGACATCCCTGATCCGGCAACTGTATTGGGAGGTACTGTCGCCTTGTGGCTGCTATCAATAATTTCTTCCTTTCACCCAAAGAACAAAATCAACGTAATGGAAGCTGGGGGACTCGAAGTGCTTTCTGACAAGCTTGCAAGACATACTTCCAATACTGAGGTAGGATATACAGCCGGTTTCCTTCTCTATTATTGTTTCAAGCTGTATATGTGTCTAGCTAACGATCATTTAAGTTTTGTTATTGTTTTCTTCTTGTTATTAAGTTAATGAGCTTCTGTAAGTTTCATGATCTGAACTTCTTATTATTAAGTTTCATTCGACAATAGAAATAACTTGCTTTGTTGTCCTTTCAATTATATCAAAACTATTATGAATTTCATTGCTGAAACAAAGCACATTTTTACAGGAAGAGTTTCAGGATACAGAGGGCATATGGCTTGGTTGCCTTCTTGTGGCTATACTTTTCCAGGATGCCAATGTTGTCTCTTCTCCTACAGCCATGCACTTTATACCATCACTTTCACTTCTACTGAAGTCGGAAGAAATTATTGACAGATTCTTTGCTGCTCAGGCAATGGCCAGTCTTGTTTGCCATGGAAATAGGGGAACAAATCTTGCTATTGCAAACTCTGGTGCAGTAGCTGGGTTAATAAGCCTAATTGGTCACGTAGAATCAGATATTCCCAATCTTATTGCCTTGTCTGAAGAATTTTCTTTGTCGAGGAATCCAGACCAAGTAGTTCTGGAAAGCCTTTTCCAAATTGAAGATGTGCGAGTTGGTTCTGTTGCTCGCAAGACAATTCCTTTGCTTGTGGATATGCTAAGACCAATGCCCGATAGACCAGGTGCTCCGCCATTTTCTGTTCATCTCTTGGCTCAAATTGCTGATGTAAATGATACCAATAAATTACTCATGGCTGAAGCTGGAGCACTGGATGCTCTTACCAAGTACTTATCTTTGAGCCCTCAAGACTTAGTTGAGGCAACTATATCTGAATTATTGAGAATATTGTTTAGCAACCCGGATCTTGTACGATATGAAGCAGCATTTAGTTGCGTGAATCAACTCATTGCAGTCCTTCATTTGGGATCAAGAAGTGCAAGATTGAGTGCTGCTAGAGCCTTAAGTGAACTGTTTGATGCCGAGACCATCAGAGATTCTGAAGTATCCATG
Organism: Fraxinus albicans; assembly: GCA_903798335.1. Taxonomy (NCBI): domain Eukaryota; kingdom Viridiplantae; phylum Streptophyta; class Magnoliopsida; order Lamiales; family Oleaceae; genus Fraxinus; species Fraxinus albicans. Next base: position 8,624 of record CAIGRM010151801.1, read on the forward strand.
CAGGCAATTCAGCCTTTGGCCGACATGCTCAATACTGCTTCGGAGAGTGAACTACAGGCTGCTCTAAGTGCCTTGATTAAGTTGACTTCAGAAAATAATGCAAAAGCAGCTATGCTGGGTGAAGTGGAAGGCAATCCTCTTGAGAGTTTGCGTAGAATCCTGTCCTCTTCTGCTACTTTGGAATTGAAGAGTGATGCTGCAGAATTATGTTACGTACTCTTTGGTAATTCAAAATTCAGAGAAATGCCAATTGCATCTGACTGTATAGAACCTCTTATATCACTCATGCAGTCGGATAAACAGATCTCAGTGGAATCTGGGGTGTGTGCTTTTGAGAGATTATTGGATGACGAACAACAAGCAGAGATTTTATCAGCTCACGATGTCATTGGTCTTCTTGTTGGTCTAGTTTCTGGATCAAATGATCGGCTCATCGAAGCTAGCATATGTGCCCTCATTAAACTGGGAAAAGACCGAACCCCACTAAAGTTGGATATGGTCAATGCCGGAATAATTGAAAATTGTCTCCAGCTACTCCCCACAGCTTCCAATTCACTGTGTTCCACTATTGCTGAACTTTTCCGAATCTTGACAAACAGCAGTGCAATCGCAAAAAGCTCAGCTGCTGCAAAAATCTTAGAACCTCTGTTTATGGTATTGCTTCGGAGAGATTTCGGTCTCTGGGGCCAGCATAGTGCCTTACAATCCCTTGTTAATGTTTTAGAGAAACCTCAAAGCCTTGCAACTTTGAAACTTACCCCAAGCCAAGTCATCGAGCCTTTACTTTCATTTCTTGAATCTCCATCTCAAGCTATCCAGCAGCTCGGTACTGAGTTGTTGTCTCACCTTCTAGCACAAGAGCATTTTAAGCAAGATATCACAACGAAAAATGCAGTGGTTCCTCTAGTTCAGCTTGCAGGAATTGGCATATTGAATTTACAGCAAACGGCAATTAAGGCATTGGAAAATATCTCCTTAAGTTGGCCAAAGGCAGTTGCTGATGCAGGTGGTATTTTTGAGCTTGCCAAGGTTATTATTCAAGATGATCCTCAACCTTCTGATGCCTTGTGGGAATCTGCTGCAGTAGTTCTCTCCAATCTTCTTCATTCTAATACCGACTACTACTTTAAAGTTCCCATTGTTGTGCTTGTAAAAATGTTGCACTCGACTCTTGAGAGCACCATTACAGTAGCGCTCAATGCACTCATTGTTCAAGAGAAAACCGATGCTTCAAGTGCTGAACTGATGGCTGAAGCTGGTGCTATAGATGCTCTGTTAGATCTTTTGAGATCTCATCAATGTGAAGAAGCATCCGGTAAACTACTCGAAGCTTTCTTCAATAATACGCAGGTACGGGGAACGAAGGCTTCAAAATATGCAATTGCCCCTCTAGCACAGTATTTGCTTGACCCGCAAACAAGATCACAAACAGGTAGGCTTCTTGCAGCTCTTGCTCTTGGCGACCTCTCCCAGCATGAAGGGCTAGCACGATCTAGTGATTCCGTTTCTGCTTGCCGAGCATTGGTAAGCATTCTAGAAGATGAGCCGACAGAGGAAATGAAAATGGTGGCAATTTGTGCATTACAAAACTTTGTCATTCGAAGCAGAACCAATAGGAGAGCTGTTGCAGAAGCAGGTGGCGTATTAGTAATTCAAGAGCTGCTACTGACTCCTGATCCAGAGGTTGCAGCACAGGCAGCTCTACTCATCAAATTTTTATTTTCGAATCACACGCTTCAGGAATATGTATCAAATGAGCTTGTCAGATCTTTGACAGGTAACTTACTGTTAAAATATTCATTCTTGATAATCTTCTTCCTAGTTGTTGCTTTGCACTTCAGTTTGCTTCCATTTTGACGATCACAGTAACTAGATTGATTATGCTCAGACACATATAAATGTCCTACATACTAAATTACCTGAAAATGCTTAAATATCATTACAAAATGAGCAAAAATCTTGGGGACATAGATGTAATGCATTCATATTAACTGTGTAAGGAACTATCAAGCCCATTGTAACGTTCGCCTTCTTCATGAACATGTCTCCCATTAGCTTTATCTTGTCCAGAAAGTGGAGTTTAATGCCAGGTTCTTTCTAATTTGTGATTAGCGAATAATGGCCTCCTTATCTAAATGCTTAATCTGTCACTGAAGGGTTGAATCTATTTATTTATTTGTATCTTCAACTGTGATCTTAAGCTCTTACCCATTTATTTCCAAATGAAGTGAAGAATTTCTTGTAACAATTTCAACACATGTCTATATGCAGCTGCTCTAGAGAAAGAATTGTGGTCCACTGCCACTGTCAATGAAGAGGTCTTGAGGACGATACATGTTATATTTGCCAATTTTCATAAGCTCCATGTTTCTGAAGCAGCTACGCTGTGCATTCCTCATTTGGTAGCAGCACTAAAGTCCGGCAGTGAGTCTGCTCAGGATTCTGTACTGACTACGTTGTGCTTGTTAAAACAGTCGTGGTCGACCATGCCAATCGATGTGTCCAAATCCCAAGCTATGGTTGCAGCCGAAGCCATTCCCATTCTGCAAATGCTCATGAAAACTTGCCCCCCAAGTTTTCATGAGAGAATAGAGAGCCTTTTGAATTGTTTACCGGGTTGTTTGACGGTCACTATTAAGCGTGCAAACAACTTGAAGCAAGCCGTAGGAGGCACAAATGCTTTTTGTCAATTGACTATAGGCAATGGTCCTGCTCGGCAAACTAAGGTTGCGGTTCTCATATCTTAACCTTTACATGTGGCAAGTTTAGTTATTTACTTGTGGCTTGTTTGTAGGGTGGATTGTACAGTATGAACAATATCAAAAAAGAAAAATAAGTTCAAATTTTGTCTATTGTTCTGTCCAATCCAGCCTATTACTGCATGCCAAACATGCCCTTCACATCATAATTTTATAATGTCACAAATTTTGTTAACATTAGATGACATCTAGTAAATGCAACCAGATGCAAAAGCCAATTGTTGATGATCATGAATGCTGCTATTGGATATACGCTCGAAATCCTGATCATCTTTTTATATATATGGATTATCAGGTCGTGAACCACAGTACATCTCCAGAATGGAAAGAAGGCTTCACGTGGGCCTTTGATGTGCCTCCAAAGGGGCAAAAGTTGCATATATTGTGCAAAAGCAAAAGTACTTTCGGAAAGGTAATTAGCAACACCAATCAACCTGTACGTTACACGACAATCATTTATTGACTCGTGATTCCACTTCTCCATGGAAAAGACAAGTTTCAATGGAAAAGGCAGAATAAGATATTCTATCAATTTGATACTTTCTGAATTGCTTGTCATCACGTCATACTCTGAAAGAGCGTTTACTATGGTTGATAATAAAATTGTAACATAGTTGAGTGAAAATCTTTCTTTCCCAATACCGTTTTCATAGTTTGAATGATGTAATTGCTTGTTGATTTCAGAGTACTCTAGGGAGGGTTACAATTCAAATTGACAAAGTTGTAACTGAAGGAATATACAGCGGTCTTTTCAGCCTTAGCCAAGACGGCAATAAAGATGGTTCTTCCCGGACACTTGAAATTGAGATAACTTGGTCCAATAGGTCAGATGAAAGTTTGTGAAAGGAAAAAATCAGGTTACTATGGCTAAAGGCACTAAACACCAGCTGGGCGAGGAACAGACAAATGACACATTACAATATGGTATAACACGGGGAGCCAGTTGTTTTCCCTCTATGTGAATATATCGCATAAATGTGCAGTTTTGTAGTTACCGATAAGCTGTCTTGAGTTGTAAAATGTTAAACAATGCCAAGAATCCAACAGGGTTAGTAAAGTTCGGGAGAAAGGCTTCCCGAGGTAGAGAGTTTCATTTTGTGTTTCTAATAGAAACTTATTGTACAGGAAAGTGTGTAGCGGCTAGCAAAATATTTGGAAAAAGTGCTCCTCTATTAATGGTAAAAGGAGGTTGCACTTTGTTCTTGTAAGTTATATACTTGGCAGCATTGCTGTTGGTGAAATATAAATGCAAAATGGGCTGCAAATGCAAGTGTTCAAATTTTGGAGTAATATTTCTACGGCTACTGTTTCTTCTACCCCCAAAGTATATTACATGGTAATGAGTAGCTGTCAAAATGCGATATGCATTTTAGCTGACATAATCCTCTAGTTTCAGTTCAGATATGATAGGATTAACATATTCAGCATTGCATCCATTTACCCAATCTCCAGTTCCCGATTGAACGGTCTGATTGGTTGACTATCTCCCCGATGTGCAACTGCAAAACAGTCGTGTGGCTAATGACCATGATGCCTAATTAAGCAAAAAAAAGGGAGAAAAATGTAAAGGGGTTGCGAACATGGTGACTGGATGCTTTCATTTACAACACAAGTAACACAGAAAGTGACAATGGAGCAACACGGATCTGATATGACTCAGGAAAAGTTCATTAATCACTACTCATAAAGGTGAACACTTGACATTACCCAATACAGAATTCAGCAATGAAAACCTCACGAAACTTTACATTCCTAACCCTTCCCAACCGCTAAATTCTTAACTAAATCAATGAACAAACGCTGATGATTCCAGCTCCAATTTGATATGATTACTTTGCTGCAGCAACCAGTGAAGCTCTTGCTCGTGTAAAAGCAGCAGTTAATGATCCAAGCTGCAACTTATCATTGCAAGCAAAAGTCAACCTGTATCTGCAAAGCGAAGGTACCAAGCAGTTTAATACCAAAGGGAAAATAATAATGCACATAAAGGAAATATCATGAAATTGAAGTGCTGCGTGATGGTTCGTTAGTCTTCATTCTACTCAATGAAGTAGGATGCTCTCAAGTTTTCAGAAATGAAATTGTTGCTTCATCACTGCAGTATTGGGACAAGGGTTGAAAAAATGCAACTTTACTAAGGATGGTGCAGTAGTTTACCCTTGACCTACATTAATTTAGTGGAATATGTAAATCACGCCAGAAGCTACAATTTAATGGCATATGAGTATTATAACGCAGATCTCAATCCTGTCCTAAGAATTTATTTACTCAGTCCAAAAACTGTGGAAGAGCTTTCAGTTTAGTCCTCGACTTATCAAATGCTTGGTATGTATATGATTGAGATCAGAGTATCAAGGCTGACACAGTTCTCTCAAAAATAGACTACTCCACAAACTCATTACCAAGATCATTGATAAAACGACTTTAATTTAAAATTAACAGGTTACCATTTTGTATCCTAGGGCAAAATGAGAACTTAAGCATAGAAAGAGGTTACATACTCGATATCAGCCAGCTCATTAATCAACTGGACCCGAACTTCTGGGGGCATCTTGATCTTGAAAACAAACCTGACATCAATTGGAAAGAGATGAGTATAAGGAAACTGCTGTGATGTGACTGACGAACAATATGAGCTCTTACATGGTTACTTCTCTTACGATGTCCACCAATGCTAATCCTTTCCTAGTCTTGATTTCTGAAATTCCTGAACATTTTTAAGTGCGCATTACAATTTGAAGACCAGAAAAAAGGTACAATTAGAAAGATGAAAAAAAGGCACAATTGAAAGAAGGTCAGCATTAATACGTTTAGAGGTAGTGGCAAAGGGCTCATTAAGAAGCCAATAAGAAATCTGTTCAATGTCTTTAGGCAAAGGATTTCCAGTGCACAAGTACACAGCTTCTTCCGAGATCTGCTGAGAAGCCATGTGTGTTGACTGCATACAACCAGCAAGGAATAATGATAGTTAAATACTGCAGCTCATAGAACGCATAGATTAACACAAGCCAACTGAAACCAAAAGGAACTTAAATCACTGAAAAATGACATGTAGTCAAATGATATCTTTGGTTTCCACAACCCCCAGCCCACCAAAAAAAAGCAAGTCTCCCATGGACCTTATATTCTTTCTTATCTCTTTTTATTTTTATTTATTTATTTATTTTAATTTCTGGAACACAACTTAAACTGAATAACCATACTAATATAACAATGCAAACAAAATACCAACTTGCAAAATATTCAATGCCTTCCTCATGTCACCATTACTGAGCCGTACAACAGCCTTCAAACCATTTTCAGGTACATCGAGCCTGTACAGATGAAATTATGTTAGGGAATAAGCAGAAATCATCCAAACATCTATGATCCAACAAGAGCAAAGAACTTACCCTTCAGCACTAATAACATGTTTAAGCCGCTCAGTGACGTGAACCCCATCAAGAGGAGCAAATCGAAAACGTGTACATCTTGATTGCAATGCCGGAATAACCTTGTTAACATTGTTACAGATCAAAGCAAATCTAGTATTTTTTGTGTATTTCTCAATCACTGCAAAATAAATATATTTAGCTCGACTGTGTAAGCTAAACCATTAAAAGGAATTGAATTAGTCAATCAAAAAGCAATAGATTCTTGCCTCGGCGAAGAGCAAATTGTGCATCTTTAGTCATGGCATCTGCCTCATCCAGTAGGATCAATTTTACAGCAGATTTTGCACTGCGGAACATACAACTAGTTAGGAAAATGTCGCAACCAAGATTTCAGTGTTGAATCCACTTACCATTACTCATATCAGCTGTAATGAATTCAAGCAACAAATCGAAGTTTTGGGGAAACACAGCAATAGTATTGATATCATTGAGCAGGCATAAAATGTTCAAAAAACACATCGATCTACAAAAACACAACTATTACTTAATTTACTTCTGAGTGTGATAATCTCTACTTTGTAAACTTTTCATTCAGATTAAGCAGATCAGACAGAAGTTTTAAACGTGTAATAATAATTAAAACTGTATTTGCATAATCTATTACTGACTGGAAATTTATTGGGAACAAAGTGTTGTTATTGTCTTTACCTATTGTGCATGCCAAAGATTGTAGTTATTATTTGAATCAAACAAACCCATTATCAAATTAACAGTTCGAGCAAATTGTTATATATAAGCACAATGTACGTTATACGAATTTAAAATATATATTATATACAAAAACACAACTATATAAATACAAGTGCAAACGTGTACTGATATCACCAAAGATACGCAAGGTCGTAATTAACAGTTTGAGCAAATTGTTGTTATTGTCTTTACCTATTGTACGTCATCAAATTAACAGTTCGAGCAAATTATTATTGTCTTTACCTATTGTACATGCCAAAGCTTGCAGCTATTATTTGAATCAAACCAACCTATTATCAAATTAACAGTTTGAGCAAATTGTTATATATAAGCCAAATGTATGTTATACGAATTTAAAATATATATTATATACAAAAACACGACTATATACATACAAGTGCAAACGTGTACTGATGCTACCAGAGGCATGAAACTCCAGCATGTGAAAAAAATAGCTAAAACCCTTAAAGTAGCTATATCAGATTATCAATCATCAATCCAGAAGTCAATGTAACTAATACTCACCAGCATCTCAAAGCAACTAAAAGCTCCCATGCCAAAATATACAACCTCCAAGCTCATAAATCATAATTATATTCCAAATCCAATACTTAATGCTACTAGTAAAATTATAGAGTTTCAAAATACTTTAAATCCATTTCAAGAAAACAAATAATTGCAAGCTTTCTAAACAATCTCCAGGTGATATTTAGGTAAAAAAATATCACATTTTCTTGCCTATAGAATTTTCAGTGTAACTTTTAGGTGAGGAGTGAATACAAAAGGTTCCTGCACCAGTCAAGTATATAATTGTGCTTTATATATATATATATATATATATATATATATATATATTATTCGTGTCATATGTATTGTATAAAAACACAAACTACAATATATACACACACATAGCGACGTGTATAAAACAAAATGATTGTGCTTCACAATATACCCGAAAGATATGCTCTGAGTGCTTGCGAAGTCCTGAATTTGCTGCCTCACCACTTCAATTCCACGATCATCCGAAGCATTCAGTTCCAGAACCATGTTGTGCATCTGGGCCCCATAAAGCTTCCTAGCCAGTGCCAGAACTGTGGAAGTCTTTCCTGTTCCTGGTGGTCCATAGAGCAGCAAATGGGGCAACCTGTTCCCGCTTGCAAGTTTATCAACTGTTTAGAAAAAAACCTCAATAAGAATCCAAAACGCTTGTAGAAACCTAAAAGATCTACTTGCTACTGAGAAAAGAAAGCGGGAAGGATATGGAATACTGAAAATTTGAAGGCGACCAATCTTTCCATTGTTTGGCACAAGGGAAAAGGTTGGAAGGGATGGAAAATCAGACGAAAAAGTGATTCTAAAGTTATCCCGAGTGATATAAAACAGAACTTGGATCACATGTTAATTAAAATATTTTCCAAAAATCAATTTATTTTTATTTTCCTATCATTATCCCTAACAAGAGAAGGAAAATTTTATCCTTCCTTCCTCCTACCTAAAACTCCTAGATTTGTGTACACATTACACTTACACGTGTACAGAACTTCAATGCTAGCCCAAACTGACCATGAAGCATTTGATACAGAAGCTCAAAACATTTGAAGCATATTTTAAACAGTTCAAAATTCAATCTTATTAGTTAAAGCTGAAATTTTTTAAGTAACCATTATCAGCCTATGAATCATCCAATGAAATGCAATGGGAGACAGTGGAATAAGATACTGAAGTATAAAATATAAGGTAAACGAAATACTTCTAAACGAAGCACAATGCTACAAGTTGGTTGGTACCATGGTATACCTACCAAGTGTTCGATCCAATGTCACAAATAAATTGAACAGATAAACAAGAAATGAACAGAAAGAGAGGGGTAGGGAGGTGATTTACTAGTCTCGACGATATCACGATGCGCAGCAACGTCGTCGAGGGATTGCGGGCGGTACTTTTCGACCCAGGGAGTGGCTTTCGTGTCGGGAGGAGTGGTCAAAACGACGACGCTTTTGCCTTTGCTTTGGGTTTTGAGAGAATCTAGATTGTTGTTCTCGTCATCGATTTCCATAGGAGAAATTGCTTCCGCCATTTTTACGAGGTGCTGGTGCTTTTAAACGACGGCGTTTCGTCTTCTTCCCCGCAGTCGTTGGCCCCCTTTGCCCTTGCTCTGGTTTTGTCGTAGTGGGTATGGGAAACTCCTCTTGTTCTTTTACCTCAGGTTCTCCTCTGTGTTGGTTCTAAGCTAAAATCAAAATTGGATGCCAGGTCCCCTTTGTCAAACACGATTCTAGCTAAAATAAGGAAGATTTGAGAGAGCAAAACAAGAGAGGATCAGGAGGCGGTGTTTGGCGCCAAACGTGCTCCTAATATATTTTTAGTGAATTTATAAACGATTTAAAATATTAGAAACAAATTGTATCAAACACGACGTTAAGCCCGTCTTTGATGGCCGTTATTGAGAAAAATAAGGCCCTGTTCTCTTTGCTGTTTTCAAGCCGTTTTCTGTTTTCGATTTCTCAAAACAACGAAAACGCGTTCTCTTTCGTATTTTCGTAAACTCATTTTCGAAAACAAAAAAAAAATAATGCCTG
>CAIGRM010151804.1:0-16455 GCA_903798335.1 Fraxinus albicans
TCATTTGAATGCACTCCAAGCACATTTTCACCTATTTAATCCACAAAATCATCAAACTCAAAATTCATCATCGAACGTAAAAATGACAAAAATCTAATCTAATCAACTAATACAAATACCGTAAAAGAATCGAGTAACATGTTTGAGTATCACTTACGTTGACAACTACCATTGCATAAAGTGATGATGGATCATGGATGCAGGTCCAAAGTCGAACCAATTTATCCAGCCTACATCAAATTTGCAGGACCCTTGCTCAGGGAAAAAAAAAAAAAAAAAAAAAAAAAAAAAAAAAGGTGATAACAATTTACCTTACCAGCATGAAGGGGAAATTGAGACGTGTTCACGTGAACTCAATCACCAACCAATTACAGATCGACACGCCCCACAAAATTGCGCCATTTTCCATTAACTAAATACCACTATGCTTAATACCAACAAACAATAATACATACCAATAATATAATATTTCTAATATTTGACTTTAATAATATGTCTAATATTAGTAGTTTTTATTAATGCTACTAACAATTACTAACAAATAAGCCTTCACCAGTGAAGTAATGGAAAATCCATTACGCAAGTATTCTCTCTCTCTTCTTTAGATTTCAGGGTTTCAATCTGTGCCTCTAGAAATCAATTGCTTTTATATTTTTATAAAATACCTAAATAATATAGTTTTCGCATTACTTTTTTGGCTTAATTTTCTGGGCTGTCAAGAATCCTATAGTCTTTGTTATAATTGAAGATTTTCAATGTGTTTTTCAGTTTTCTTTCGAAAATCTATTCAAATATACGTTGATGAAATATTCTGGAATTTCTGATCAAAAGGTTTCAGATTAATTGCTTTCTTAGTCAGACCATGAGTTGACTTTCTTGATTTCATCCACTTCTCACAATTCAATATCAAAGATCGAAACTTCAATTGTTTGGGATGCTGAGTTGTTGTTTTTCATAAATGGGTTATTGTTTTCGTGTTGCATATCGATAAAAGATCATACCTTTCCTGATACTGGTCGCTGAATATAGATCTTTGGTAGATAGTTTCTCTAGATGGATACGAATGGAAAGGAGGTTAACAGTAATAAACATAATACTAAATTTGTAAAGAATGTGGAGTCTCCAAAAGTTGTTTTGAATGGGGAAAGTAAAGGAGACGAAGAATCACGGACATTGTTGCCATCCAAGAAAGGTGGGCTGTCCAAAAAGACGGGGAAACCTAGGAGGAAAGTGCAGTGGTTGGATAGGAATGGGGATAAGCTTGCTGAGATTTTGGAATTTCAACCTAGGTAATGAAAGTACTCTCTTTTATTTGTTTCATTGCATCGTGGTTGCTTAATTTTGATCGAAAATAAGGAAATTTGATTCTCAGTAGTGATTTTTACTTTGTAGGAAGTGGGTTATTGTTTCAAGTGCTTAGTTGTATTCTTTTGATTGTCTTCTAGTTAGTTCTAGAGTAGAGGTATAAGGTGATTATTTGGATATGAAGGTGCATATTGTATTGTGGCATGTTACGAACAATTGATTCACTGTAGAACGTAGAAAAGCAATAAAACTTTGACTAGATTAGAGATACTAGTCACTAAATGACAATGTTTATTTATTTATTATTTTTTTTTTTTTTGGGGTGATGGTCATGCAAGGATTTATCTTCTGGTCCCAAATTTTTGGTGTTCCTATGGAGATATCTTATTCGTGAACTCTTGCGTTGATAAGGAATTCTTTGTTGATGATGACTATATGTTTTTTGAACCTAAAAATTCATGATAGAGGTTGGGGGAGGATAGGGAAGGGAGAAGAAGAGAATAGAGGGAGATAGATGGAAGGCAAGGAAATGATGTTATTACAAGGAACATGGGTGGTCATAGGGTGCATTGTTGTAATTCTTATGTATTGTAAACATGTGCAACTGTATGAGCTAGCTAATCTAACATTGGAAGCATGAGTATGTTAGTGAAATAAGTGATCTTATTCTTGGAAGTTTAATTGAAATATCAATTTCTTAATCGTGTTCTCATAGCTCTACCTCATTACTCTTATTTTAGGTTCTATGTAGTTAATTTTGGGTAGGAGGAAAATTCAGGAAGCAGGTCAAACCACCCCCCCCTTTTTATTTGCATTGCCCTCATGTAAAGGATAAATATCTTTAGGATGACAAACTAGTCAGTTATATAAATTTTTTTTACAAAAGAAGCTTTTTTAAATAAATAAATAAATAAAATATATACATACAAAAATTGTGTCCTGGTATTGAAGGTTGTATATGAAGATGGTTTGGCGAAAAGTTTTACCCCTACTAGTCATCAGAAGGCTATCATGGGAGGGGGACTGATTAAGTCTGTGATAGGATGGTCATTCTTGTTGGCACTTTTGAGTTTCAAATATTTCCTTTTTTTTTTTTAGTGAAATAATGTTGGAAGCTGATATCATGTTACTCAAATTCATATTGCGTACCTCAAGTTCATTCTTATGGTTGGATATGATTACATGTCTACCATTACATTATAACTTCTTGTTGCAGTTAAGAGTTTATTAGAAACACGTGCTATTATGCCCATACTGGACCTTTGTTGTGAGATAATTTCACTGATATAAGTTTCAGTAACGTGTAGATTGAAAAGATCCATACATTTATCTTGCAGTTGAAATGGTTGTTCATTTGCAACAGCTTATTGCTCCTAGAAAAGTCAGCATCGTTTCTCCTTTATCTTAATTCAGTTTGAAATGGATCTTGTATGTTTGGAATTTCAAAAGAGTGCTTTATGTTGATTAAATCTCTTTGAGTCTCAAAATTTCCTTGGAGACAATTATTTTTACACATCTTATGTGCCTATTTTCTTTTTAGTTAGTACATTATGAACAAGCTCTGATTATCGAAAAACTTTGGCACCTTAGCATGTATTCATCCATCTGTAACTTTAGACATCTTTTTTTCTTTATTAGTACTCCTATTCTTCCTGCTGCTACATTAACATGCAAAGCAGAGATACTGCAGGAAAAAAGTTGTGAAGACCATGGACTCATTTGAAAACCTATCTCAGTTTCTTTGAGGAGGTTTTTGATTTAAACGTAGAAGGATGGTTCACAACTTTTTTCCCGAAGTACCCAGTGTTTCATGAGAGTTAGAAGTGCAGTTCCAGGTAAATACATTTTTCTACTAAAGTTGCCATTTGCAGTACCAGAGATACTTTATTCGACCAGTAATATTAGTTATTTCAGAATGATATGGGTAGAGGAATGATCCTGATAGCAGCATCGTTTTTGTTATTTTTAGAATCTTTGGGTTACTGTAATAAGTCTGTTTAATTGAGCTGGTGTATAGATGTGTTACATACATATAATGGATGGTCAAATATGTGTAGAAGTTAATTACTGCAGGAAAACTCAACCCTGTCCGTTTGTGGATACTAGTTTTATCAATATCGTGTTTTCATCTAATATTAGATGAAAATATACATCTGAGAAAAGACATCCTAATTAGCAATACACGAGTCTGTCATGAACTGTTGACTAGATTAATGTAGTCAGTTGTATCTGTCTTTCTGTCCTACTCCTCGCTATCATTTCTTAATTTTCATTGCAGTGATGAGAGTGACTCAGATGACGAAGATTCAGATTATTGCATCTGTCAAGTAATGTAGATCATATCACCAGAACATCTTCTTTGTAGTTCTCTTGGTTCAGTCAGCGGTTAATCTTTTATGACTCATTGAAGATAAAGCTGAAATTTTGCAGCCCTGTGGACTTGTTTCTCTTTCAACTCATTTTCTTAAATGAAGGAATTGAGGAATTAACGATACCATATCTACTTTTAGTTCAAGGTATCCCGTGTGTAGAACAAAGCAATCCCGTTACTTTGCTTCAAAAAGATGATGAAGATGATTATAGCTTCCTTGAAACTCCATGCCTTCCCTTCTTCTTTCTTCCCTTCCAAAAATCAGTAATGCGTACATGTGTAGTACTCATTGAGCATTCCAAGTGCTTCTCTATTGTCAAGTTTTCACCTCATTTCTGCTACTTTTTATGGTTGATTATTGTCATTTGTACTTAACTGAAGTGGATCTGGATTATACAAGGTCAAAAATTCTTCATGATAGCAGTATCTGGCAATGGCTCTGTTTTTTCTTTCTGTTTTAAGCTTTGATATTTTCCGTTTCGAATGGCTCGAGCAGTATTTTTCTTCATGGCCACAGTTATCATTATCAGCTAAAATATTAGGTATTACTTATTTCTGAATTTTCTTGATTAGAAATGAATGGTATTTTGTGTATACTTGAAGAAGCAGTTGTAACCAATGTTCTAAAATGCGTAATGCATTGCGATGCGTCGAGGCCGAGAATCAAGAATTACAAGTTTAGGCGTCTCAATGCGAAGAATAAGCGTCATAATGAGTTTCGTATTTTAAGGCATTAAATATATTTTTATATAAAAAAAATAGATTTTTTACCAAAAAAATAAAAATTAGACGGCATAATAGCGGCGTATTTTAGAACAAAAATGCATTTTCCGCATATCCCGAATTCGACGCGTTTTCTTCGCACTTCCCGCTTAGGCGGCGCATTTTAGAACATGGATTGTAACATAAAAAATGAAATTAATAACTTTTCAAAATTAAAACTCATAATTTCATAATGTAACTTATATTTAAATTGGGATGATTCTCATTATTGTAGAGGTTAAGTTTTACACTATAGAAGGGAGTCCATTTTATAGTTTGACACGACAACTTTAAGTATTGTCCTCTCTCCAATTTTATAGATTCATACTATCTTGGCAACTCGATGAGAGACTCGTTCTTTATGTCCCTATGATCGTACTCGTTTAAGGAGATCAATTGTGAGCCACATAGGTATCATCTTGGAGTCATATAGTGTCGAAAGTACCCATCAGGAAGAGAAGACAACACAACTTTACGACAGCATCCTTAACGTGACTTCCTAAAACTTGCTTTCTAGCTTTCTCCATTTATGTTCTTATATTTATATTAATATTTTAGTTATTAACTTGTGTTTTTCATATTGTTGTTTATTGACTAATGATAATTAATAATATACACACAAATCATCCATTTTTTTTCCAAAAGAAACTCTCATTCATTAGAGTGGTGCGATTATAAGAGGGAGGAGTAGCCTAAAACTGATATAGCATGTCGCAGTTGCTAATGATCTAGTTGTTTTAGTTCTTCACGAAGATCTAGCAATGAACCGAATGAAGTGGTGCAAAGGATTCACATAGTAGAAATAAATGTTTCTTATTCTTGATGATCAAAACATTGTAATTCCGAAAAGACGTATATTCCCATATCCATGTCCAATAAGGATCTTTCTTCAGAAATCACCAAACATAATATGCCATCGAATCACTAGTCGAAAAACCACCTAACAAAAGAACACAAACCAAAACAGTTGCAGTTAGAATTTAGATGTGACCCGAATTTCTTGTTAAAATAATTGAAAAATTCTAATTAAAATGCATGTTAAGAAGAATTTAATTTGAAATGCTATTGGAGTCCTATGTCAAGTTGAAGTTCTCTTTTGGAAACACATTGGGAGTTGGAATTTGTTTTGGACTTGATTTTTGATATCCTACTTCATCAACAACTCTAATAGGAGGGTTTGGACACCCCTTACATATTCACTATAAATATTAGGCTATTCTATACAATTTTATAATGTGAAAAAAATAATTACCAGCTTTTAGGATCATTATAATATTTATCCATCTTCATTATTTGTGGTGTAATAAAATTTTCTAATTCCTCTGCCATATTTTTTGTCTTCTTTTATTCTTTTGCTTGTTATCAAATACTTCATTATTGTGCCATATAACTTCACAATTCATTCCAGTGGTTGGTTTCATCAAGTGGTATTCAAACAATACATAATTCTTGTATTTTCAACATTGCTAACAGCGATATGGGCATATTAATATTTCTTCTAACAAGAGATATTTTGGTTGTTTCACAACAAGTGGTATCAGAGTCTAGGTTCAGCAGTTCCGCAAGAGCGCAGTGTTTGATTTGTTTGAGGTTTTTTTGTTCATGATGGCTTCCATGAAGTATGAAATTTCGCTTTTGGATCGCATCACTGGATTTTCGATATGGCGGGTTAAGATGCGTGCATTACTCGCATAGCGGGATTTGGATGATACGTTACTGGGAATTGACAAGATACCGACAACTTTAACCGCTGAGTTTCTCTTATCAATTTTCATCTATCGAATACCATTCTTCGAGACGTTTTGAAGGAGGTTTCAGTAGCTGCTCTATGATTGAAGTTGGAGCAGTTGTGCATAATTAAAAGTCTAACAAGCAATTTGAACTTCAAGCAGCATTTATACTCTCATCGAATGGCAAAATGAGGATAATTGGAAGATCACCTCGCTGTATTTAAAGAGATCGTCACTGATTTGGAAACTTTGGAAGTAGAGTATGCTGAAGAAGATTTGGCATTGATCCTATTGTGTTCGTTTTCTGCTTCGTTTTCTTCATTTTGAGACACGATCTTCTATGGTCGTGATACTCTCACTATCGAAGAGGTGTATGGTGCTTTATATTCAAAAGAGAAGATGAAGCATCTGACTTCTGAGGCCAGAGATGGAGAAGGCCGGTTGCTCATGGTGGTTCTGGAAGGGGCAGATCGAAATCTAAGTTCAGTAATCAGATTTGTAACTACTGCAAGAAAAAGGGACACATGAAGAAGGATTATTACAAATTGCTAAATAAAGAAACATTGGCTACAAGTCGATATGGGAAGCAAATCCAAAACTTTGTTAATGCATACAAGCTGGATCTTCTTGGTGAGTATAATGTTTCGGTTACTTTGATTGTATCTGATCTCTCTCTGATGCATGTACAAATTCGAGGACGAATCATTTTGAAAAGGGGGTGATGTGAGCACGGAGTCGAGCGCGTCAAAGTCAAGCTCGAGAAAGGATCCGATGATTATTGAAGGAGGTCCGATGACACGGTCGAGAGCAAAGCGGGTGAAAGAGGCGATAGGATTGCTGACTCAAGCTACGGTTGACGAAACACTAATCACGACAATCTAAGGAACAAGTTTCATGTTGGGCTCGGGAGGAGAAACCAGATAGATCAACATGATTCAAGATATGGACAAGGAAGCATAGTTCATTCTGGTTGCAAATTTTTTCAAATTTCGTGTAATCTTCTATTTAAGTTAAAACTCTATTTTGTAATATATTTTGCTATTTTTTTGCCTTAATTACATTTTTAACTAGGTTTTGTGGGTTCTCTATAAATAGAACTCATTCTTTTCATTGTAAAACACAACATTATTATTGAGAGGCAAATTTGTTTTCGAATTCTTGTTCTTCTTTGGACAAATCACGAACTTATCAAGATTCTTCGTATAGCGTTCAAATCAACCAGGTGAGATTCTCAAATATTCAATCAAAAGGGTCAATATATAGTTTGCGTATTGTTAGTTATTTTAATTCATTATTTTCGAATCAAATCCAAAACTTTGATTACTTTGAATTTCTTGAGTTCGATTTCAATCTAATCGTGGGTTTCGTAGTTGTTCACTACATGGGTTCACATCACTAGGGATATAAGTTTATCATAATGTGTGCAAGAAACATATATTTCACCATAATTTTGATATATTAAAGATTTGCTAAATATATTTCCCTTTTTATATATGTCTAAAACTTTTACTGATTTTAATTTATTTTGTCTAAAGGCTTCTATCTGTTCTTCTATATTTGTTAAGGATTCTAATCTTATTTCGGATTCCATTTTTTCGCTTAATGTTCTCAGTAATGGATTACCTACTAATCTACGGCTACTAGCTACAATTTGCTTTCCTTTAACCATTATGTATAATCCACTTAGTCTTTTTAAACTTACTAGATTCTTTGACTTTTCATAAATCTAATTTTTCTAGCTTATCTATTAAATTATCTAAATCTTGTCTAGTATCTATTGACTTTTCTTTTTCTAATGTTTTAACTCTACTATTTAAATTTTCTCATTTGGGATGAATATCTATTTCGCCTATATTTTAAAATTTTCTTTTTTTAATATTTCACTATTTTCGTTTTTAATAATTATTTTCTAAAGTTTTTATATTTATATTTATACTTTCTTGTAAAGTTTCTCTATTTTTATTATAATTATTTTTTTCTAAGTTTTCTCCTAAATTTACAAGTAAATCTACAATACTATTTAACTGGCTATCTTGAAAATGAAAAAGATGTTTAAATTTTTTATCAAAGTTACAAACCAAAGAAGTTGTATCTAAATATTTTTTTTCTTTTACAATTTCCTAGAAGTTTTAAATTTAATTAATCTATTCTTTTCATAAACTAAATATTTTAGACTAAGAGACTGCTCGGACACCAATTTAGACATGGCTAGCTAAGATTGTTGTCTAAGAGAAAATCTTTTATATTTTTATTTTTGTTATATTGATATTTTTTTTTATCTTCCTTTGCATTTTTTTTTTTTTTTAGTTTTCTGTCTTTTTTTACAGTTTTCAGGATCTTCTATCAAAAATTCCAACACTAAGAGATTGAACGCTCAGTGATTTGCCTCTTGATCTATAAAGATGAGTCACCTCTATTTCTATATAATGCGGATAATATATGGCTTTCTAACAACTATTCTTCCAATTTCTCAATTTTCTAAACAAATATTAATAAATTCGTTCAAACTTTCTAATGAACAACGAAGCAAAGTAGATGAAATATAATTGTCTAATGGCATAAAATATAAAGACTTGAAACAATATTTCTGTAATGATCTCAGAGTACTTTACCGTTCAGCAAATTAATTTCTTCTCAATTTTTTTTTTAAAATAACTCTCTCTTAGCTTTTTTCTTGACCCTCTAAGAAAGGTTTAAAACTATAACCAAAAGATTTATATCATATTTAAAAAAACTAAAGCAAACTCCCTTAATCGGGATAAAACACATCCAACTTAACTCAGAAGATTACTTTATCTTTTGGCCATGAAATCCAGAATAAAGAAACTAGGAGTGTAAGAAATATGTTTGAACATACAATAAAATATTATAATATTATTTTTGAATAGATTAATTTTTTACTTGTTGTTTCCTTTTTTAGGCCTTGCCCGAAAAATAAATAAAGTAAAAGAGCATTACATAGCAAAAGGAAGTAAAAACTTATTTTGATTAAAAGTCTTTGAGCTTACAACTATTGCAAGAGATTTTTTGAGTACAAGTATTATAGTGAGTTTTTCTATTTTTTCAGCGTGTTATTATGTTAAAATCCTTTGGCTCTTATAGAGGAGTCGATGCTTGTACATCACATCATCCTCATACAAAAAAGGTAAATAATATTGTATATCTTTACAGATGTATGTTAACTTTACAAATGTATGGACACAATAAAAATCCCTTATCTTCACAATCCTTCTTTTTCACTTGCTTTTTGAAGAATTGTCATTCTGCTGTCTTTATTTCTTCTTTGAATTATTAACGGCCCTTCTTCTGTCTTTTCGTCTTTTCTTCTTTTTGAATTATTGATCTATTTGTCCATCATCTTTATATAAGTTTCTTCTAGGTCCACATCCATTTCATTGGTTTTACCATATGATATGTATTCATCTTCCTCTATTTCTAATAATTTTTCAATGGTTTTACCATTCGATATGTATTATTCTTCCTTTGTTTCTGATAAGCTTTCTGATAATTCTTCATTTGTTTCTTAATAACCAAGATAACACTAGGTTATTCTCTTTGGGATTCGAGAGAAGGGGGCTTGGCCCAAGTGCTTCTTTAGCCCCTAGAACGCCTTCTCACACTCTTCATTCCACTTGAACCTTTTTCTGCCTTTCAAGATTTTAAAGAAAGGCATGCATCTATCCATAGCTTTGGAGATGAAGTGGTTTAGTAGTGCGAGGTGCCCTGTCAAACATTGTAATTCCTTGGGCTTGCTGGGGGATTTCATGTCCAGCAGGGCCTTAATTTTCTCAAGGTTTGCCTCAATGCCTCGTTTGTTAACCATATAACCCAAGAACTTTCCAGACGCGACGCCAATGCACATTTGAATAGATTCAGCTTCATCTGGTACTCCCTTAAGATTTTGAATATAGTCCTCAAGTGTTCAATGTAGTCTGCAGACTTGAGGCTCTTTATGAGCATGTCATCGACGTATACCTCCATCATTTTGCCTATAAGGTCGGAAAAATTTTGTTGACTAGTCGTTGATAGGTTGCACCATCATTTTTCAAACCAAATGGCATGACCTTGTAGCAATATATGGCAGAGTTGGCTATGAAGGACATCTTCTCCTGATCTTTTTCAACCATGAAGATCTGGTGATAGCCCGAGAATGTATCAAGAAAGTTATACAACTTGTGACCCGAGGTACTGTCCACCTATTTATCATTCCAAGGCAGAGGATAGCTGTCTTTTGGACACGTCTTGTTGAGATCTGTGAAGTCGATATACACCCTCCACTTTCCATCAACCTTCTTGATAAGGACAATGTTAATGAGCCAATTTGGATACTAAACCTCCCTAATGAACTGAGCATTGACGAGTTTATTGATTTCCTCACGTATTACCTCCCTTCTTTCCGACGCAAACTGTCTCTTCCTCTACCTCACTGGCTTAGCATCTGGTATTATGTTGAGTTTATTAACCGCTACATTAGGGTCTATCCCCGGCATGTCATTGGCATCACGGGTGCCTCAAGCTCGAGCATCAGCCCTGAAACATTCTGGTTGAGTTGAGGTAGGCTCTTGAGTTGGTACCAGAGCCAGTGGAATATTTCTTTGACTTAGCAGCTGAGTCAGCATTGTAACTTGCTGACATAGTTCTTCGAATGCTCCAGTGTTAACCACTGCAGGTTGAAGATCTTGTATTGCTGGTGACTCTTCTTAATGGACTGAAGGCTCCACAGTAAGTGGTGGGTTTGGTGCGTATGAGCTTGCTAAAAAAAGACCTGAACGTATGTTGACCATGGCTTTTGGTAGCTATTCCCGTAGACGGCGCCAATGATGCTACCAAAAATCACACCTGATGAATTCTGAGCTTGATGACTGAGAATAAGCATGAACAAGATCTTCCAATACCTGAAACAAATGAGTCAAGGTGTGTCCTCGTCCCCCCTTCTGTAACGACCCAGACTCTCACCTGAGCCGTTATCTTACGTATTGTCCGCTTCGGGAGAGCTTAGACACATCTTACCCCTCACGACTTTCTGACGCGTCCCCCAAGATTCGAACCCAAGACCTCCATCATATAGGAGACTTAAGTTGAATCCTGGTACCAATTGGGCAAGTTGCTCAATTGGTAATAGAGCGGACAGTACATAAGATAACGGCTCCGGCGCGAGGTCGGGTCGTTACAAAAAATGCGCATTTTTTTTGTAATGACCCGACCTCTCATCGGAGCTGTTATCTTACATACTGTCCGTAGGAGCCACCTCTAGAATCTCAACGACTGGCAATGGATCCTCAGATGGATCAAGCGCGATGAGGACAACGCGAATGTAACGGGGGGTGATTGTAACACCCAAACTAGGAAAGATTAAAAAGATTTGATGGGTACTACTCATACCAACAAGGTACACCTTCTTTTTCGAAAGTCCATCATTAGAAAGTCTACAGTTAAGCGTGCTGGTTTGAAGCAATTCTATGATGGGTGACCCCCTGGGAAGTTTTCTTGGGAAGCGTGCGAGTGAGGATAAAGCATGCTGAAAAAATTCATGTTGGTAAAGTGGGGACGGTACATCGTCGATCTAACGGTCGGGACAGCCGGTTAAGTGGGGCCCGGGTCGTTACAAATGGTATCAAAGAAAAGAGTTTATAAATCGATTCTGTAGACAAAAAAAATATTCTTGAATTAATTTACTCTATTATTCAAATTGAAAAGTGAGTATTGTATATTTGTATTTTAATTTATAGCATGAAGATAACATTTGTCAATCATGATAGAATACACTATTGAGTGTTCTGTGTGTACAATTTTATATATGTGCGTATATTTTATTATATATGCACGCATATAGAGATTTACATGTCTTGTCTGTATGTATAAATAATGTAGCATAAGTTTTAATGTACACACATTGCTCTACAATATATTTGTGCACATAAATAGATGGCCAAAGATTGTATGTATGCCAGTGTGTGTACGTCAGTATGTGTACCGTGCGTGTATATACATATATGGTCCCAGAATTGGAAAAATCAAAATTGGTAGAGAATACATTGGTATTGTGCATTTAACGGGAGATCAAGGTTATTACTGGCATTATCTAATTTTTGACCTTATTATATATTTGATCTGGGAAAGAGAAACCCAGATTTGAAAGCCTTGTCATGGTTTGGACGGAATGAAGAAGACACGTAGTCTGCACTCAATTGTGAGACCTACATGTGAAATTTTTCTAATTTGCAATATGGTCAAAGGATTTATTTTTTTATTATAATTTTTTTTGTCCTCTCTATAGCGTCAGATTGTAAAATTCTGGACTGTTTCTCCTTTTCAGACATATCTGTGTTAACTTTAACATTGGGTGTTAATAATTTTCCTAAGAGATATAAAAAAATGAGGTAAAATTCTAAGAATTTGAAGATCTTTGGCATTCAATGACTCTAAGGTACGTAAGAGGGTAAGAAGATAAATGTATTCAGACGTCCTGTGTAAATTACTTTTCTATTTGCCTACTTTTAAATTTTAATACATCATGATTTCATAATATGTGTTACGATAGTATATGTATAACATGTTAGATTTAGTACCAGTAGGTGACGTGTGAATTAATACTAATTTTAGGATATGGCACCACCTACCCACACCGATTTGATACGTGATTTGTTGCAAGCGGTACAAGAGTTGAGCAGACAAAATCAAGTACCTCCACCTCAAAATGCGCCACCACCGTAAAGCGCATCTCCGTTTGTACCTAGAGCCATTTCAGTGGTTGAACAGTTTCGTAGGTACATGCCTTCTACTTTAGACGGTGGTTCCGACCCTCTGGCTGTTGAGGAATAGATTAGAGGTTTGGAACGCATTTTTTGACACATTACTTGTACGGATGCACAGAAGTACTATATGCAGAATTCTTGTTGATTGGAGCAGCTGGTCACTAGTGGGAATCTGTCTCACGCACTAGAACTGAAGAACAGCAGCGTAACCTGACTTGGGAACAATTTAAGCATGAAGTGATCGCAAAGTACTTCCCACAGGCTTTGAGAGATTTCAAGGAATCAGAGTTTCTGCAACTCAGACAAGGAAACTTGTCGCTTACTAATTACAAGAGGCAATTTGAGCAGCTCTCGAGATATTCCCCGCACCTGGTAGATACAGAAGTTAAGAAGAACAGGAGGTTTGAAAATGGACGACGCCCGGAGATCAGTATGATCATTATGTCACATCGTTTCACTTCATATCATGAATTGTTGGAGATAGTGCATGCTATTTCGTATTAAAGGACATCATTTGAGCAGTATACCCAACAGGGCAAGGAGTCATTGGGAAAAGAAAGTGGAATGATCAGAGCAAGGATAGACGTAACTGGCAGAAAAAGGACCAAGCACAGGAGTTCATATCGGGGGACGAGTGGGAGTATTACACTTGTCCTAAGTGTAATAAACTCCACAGGGGTGAATGTTTGCTTGGGAAGAACATGTGTTTTCGGTGTGGTAAGCCTGGACACATTGCTTTAAACTGTTCTGAGCCTCCAAAGAATAAGGATGATGATGAGGACAAGAACAAGAAAGGGAAGGCCTGAGTTTTTGCACTGAATCAGTATGAGGTGGAGCAGGATCCGAATGTGATTGCAGGTATTTTATTTGAAGTACCTATTTATGTTTTCAATTTGTATTCTTCATCGCTAAGTCTAAACAATAATTTCGAAAACAGGTATTCTATTATTATCTGATGTACCTGCTTACATACTTTTTGATTCGGGGGCTACAAATTCTTTTATCTCTGTATCCTTCGCTGTTAGGTCTAGCTTTGCATGTGTGAAAACGGATAATGAATTAGAGGTTAGCATCCCTTCAGGAAGAACTCAGAGGTTAGCATCCCTTCAGGAAGAATTCTTTCTAGGCATGGACTGGTTGGGACTCAATCATGCGACCATTCGATGTCACGAGAAGGAGGTGTTGTTTCACAAACCGGGAGAGGAAGAGTTCCGTTTCTTTCGAGCAAGGTTCAAGTCTCTACCTCGCATTGTATCGGCTTTGCAAGCAGAGAATATGCTGAGAAAGGAATCATGCCAGGGATTCTTAGTTAATATCATCGGTTCCACACATACAGAAACAACTGTTAATGATATCAACTTTGTGCGAGACTTTGCAGATGTTTTCCCAGAATATTTGCCAGGCACTCCACAGAATAGGCAAGTAGAATTTAGAATTGACTTGGTTCCCGGCACAACACCAGTTTCTAAGGCACTGTACAGAATGGCACCAAAAGAACTTCAATAATTGAAGTAACAATTAGAAGAGTTGTTGGAAAAGGTTTTCATTCGACCAAGTGTAACTCCTTGGGGCGCTCCGGTACTCTTTGTGAAGAAGAAAGACGGGAGTATGAGAATGTGCATTGACTATCGAGAATTGTATAATCTAACTATCAAAAATAGATACCCATTGCCAAGAATAGAAGATTTATTCACCAGTTAAGGGGTGCAACGGTGTTTTCAAAGATCGACTTGAGGTCGGGGTATCATCAGGTGAAGGTTAAGGTAAGCGACATACCGAAAACTGCATTCAAGACTCGTTATGGACATTATGAATTCACTGTCAGGCCTTTTGGTTTGACCAATGCTCTAGCTGTATTCATGGACCTAATGAACAGAGTGTTCCATCAGTACTTAGACCAGTTTGTCATAGTATTTATTGACGATATACTCGTGTACTCTAAAGATGAGAAGCAGCATGAAGAACAGCTCCGAGTAGTACTTGAAACTTTGAGGAAAGAGAAATTATATGCCAAATTCAAGAAGTGAGAATTTTGGCTCGATCAAGTGGGTTTCCTTGGTCACATAGTTACCGCCCAGGGAATTGAGGTAGACCCAGTTAAAGTGGAAGCAGTAACTAATTGGCCTAGACCGACCAATGTAGGTGAAGTTCGCAGTTTCTTGGGATTGGCTGGCTACTATAGGAGATTTATTGAGGGTTTCTCGAAAATAGCAAGTTCGATGACTTAGTTGACTAGAAAGGGGGTGAAGTTTCAGTGGACGGAAAAGTGTGAAAGATGTTTTCAAGAATTCAAGCAAAGATTAGTTTCTGTTCCTGTATTGACGATACCTGAAGGTTCGGATGGGTTTATAATTTATAGTGATGCCTCCAAGCAGGGTTTGGGATGTGTTCTGATGCAATATGGAAAGGTGATTGCTTATGCCTCGAGACAATTGAAGCAGTATGAAAAAAATTATCCTACGCACGACTTGGAACTTGCAGCAGTAGTTCATGCTTTGAAAATATGGCGTCATTATCTGTATGGAGGGAAGTGTGAAATCTATACGGACCATAAGAGTCTCAAATACTTCTTCACACAGAATGAATTGAATATGAGACTGAGGAGATGGTTGGAGTTAGTGAAAGATTACGATTGTACAATTCTTTACCATCCGGGTAAGGCTAACGTAGTCGCAGATGCGTTAAGTAGGAAGACAGGATCGCAGTTAGTAGTTTTACCAACGGTGCAGGAAACTTGATAAAGGACTTTGAGAAACTGAGATTGGAAGTCATCACGCCGCCAACTCAGGTTATATCGAAAATAAAAGCACTTATGATTCAACCTACTTTTTGAGATCGAATCAAGGAGGCACGAGATAAAGATCCATTTCTACAGAAAATTAAGGCTGATGCTGGTTCAAACAAACGTATAGGGTTTGAAGTATCTACAGATAACGTGCTAACTTTTAGAGGAAGGTTGTGTGTACCTAAAGATGAAAGTATAAGAAACGAAATATTGGAAGAGGCTCATTCCACCCCATATACTATACATCTTGGCAGTACGAAAATGTATCGAGATCTTCGGGGATACATTTTGGTGGAAAAATAAGAAGAGAGAAATTTATCTGTTAGTAGAGAAATGTATTGTCTGTCAGCAGGTCAAGGTAGAACATCAAAGGCCATTGGGACTGTTGAAACCGTTGGATATTCCGAAATGGAAATGGGAACACATAACAATGGACTTTGTAGTGGGTTTTTCGAGATCAGCAAGAGGTCACAATGCTATTGGGTAGTGGTTGATCGTTTGACGAAGTTTGCCCATTTTCTGCCAATCAAGGTAAATTTTAATATGGAAGAGCTCGCACAGTTATATATTAGAGAGATAGTCAGATTGCATGGAGTTCCAGTTACCATTGTTTCAGATAGAGGCCCGTGGTTTACATCGCAGTTTTGGAGAAGCTTATAAGGAACCATAGGGACGAAATTGAATTTTAGCACTGCTTATCATCCACAGACGGATGGAAAATCAGAAAGAACCATTCAAACTCTTGAA
>CAIGRM010151816.1:0-11470 GCA_903798335.1 Fraxinus albicans
ATTTCCATGCTACACATCCATGCTTGATCCATGTCGTTCAGTCATGTAAATATACGTGACCATTGATGGGTATAGTTACGACATAAGTACCGAAAACAGCTTTGATCCTATATTGATATGATTGAAGGACCAGATTGTATGGGGATACATTCGATAATTATAGCAAAATTCTGAGTATTCATAAGGTTATGTTTAATGCACAAATATAAGGTAACACATATAGCCCAGGTGGGAGATTGTAAGGATTTTTAATCAAACATGTGGGCTTATATGTGAAATATTGTGTATTAAATTAAAGGCTATCAATTTAGTGGGAGATTGTAAGAATTTTAATCAAAAATGTGGGCTTATATGTGAAATATTGTGTATTAAATTAAAGGCTATCTAGTTTGGTTAAGACCGCTTAAAGTGATCCAATAAGGTTTAGGTAATTTGGGCTTTAAACCATCTAATTAAAGTATGGGCTTATATGTGTAAAGACCGGGCATGTTCCTAATTTCTTGATGGGCCGAATTAGGTCAATGGGCCCTTAGTATAAATATACGGTTATGGTCCTCGGATCATATATTCTGTTCATTCTATTCTGACTCCCATCTTTAGAAAGAAACAAAGGAACAACGTGTTGATCTGGAAGACTAAAACCGCAGGACTTGTTCATTGCCATAACCATGTCTAATTCAGGTAGCTTCCGCTTTTAGTTAATAAGTTCTTGATGATCCAACATGAACGATCTATATGACAATAAAGAATATTATTTTCTCCAACATCATGAACTCATGTTCATAAACATTATGCAATTTATGCTTTTTTTTTCTTTTTTTACAAAAGCTAATGTATAAACACTTAAACAGATCCATGAGAGAAACATAGTAAAAATAGACGCCGCCTTGTATTTTCCAAAATTTAGCGACGGGAAGAAAAAATCTTGGAAAGAGAGGGATGGAAAAAATGGTCTCGTTACGAAGTTAAGAAGAGGTATGCAATTCAATAACTGTTGATAATTCGTTTATCTTGGAAAACTTTTAATTTCATTTATATGGAAATTCTTATTTTCTTAGGGATATTAATTGAGATTCTCGAGTAATTATATTATATACACATTTGTTATTTTAGGGTTTTATAGGATATGGAATTTACTTGGGACCCACTGGCAGTTAACTGAGTTTTAATAACTTTAATTCCGAAAGCAACCCAATAATGTGTGCAGATATGATCTGGTGAATAACAGGCAAGCGGATCTCATCTCTGCAATCCTTCAAACATAAGGTATTCGGTAGTATTTTGGATGCTTTATCTTTGTCATAGTATTTTTCTATCACCTGGGTAAGGTACTGCCACAGGGATCACGTTTAGCACCAGGCGGGTATTTTTGGCAATGCATTGTACCTATCTGAGAACCTCGTATCCCACCCACTTCGTATGGCATTGGGAATTTTATGGAGCAATAATATAAAGAAACTATCACCCTTAGGTCGTACACTAATCATATAATGGAATTTGTAAGAAGTAATGAGATCTATCACTACGAACTCTGCTGTTGTGCAGATCTGTCGTGGGACTAATTGAGGACTAATCTCTTCCTATCTGCAAGACCACTATCCCAACCGTAAGGATATCCTCGGACTCCTCGGACAATGATAGTCACCTTGTCCCACTCATTCTCTACTTATGTTGCCAGCTTATAGGTAGATTCCTACAATCCTACTACGAGATGGTCCTAGACTCCTAGTCCTCTAGGCCGGTCAATAATCAAAAACGGACCTAATCCTACCAGACTACACTATAAATTATTATATAGGCACATTTGCCTCATTATTCAGGTTACATTCTATCTCAGTTTTTGAGCCGTTTTGCTTATATTTTCTCTCAACATTTACCTACTTAAACGTTGAATGGGCTAGAGCACATATTGTTAGAATCCGAACAATAATTATGTATGTTTATATCAGTTGTTAGGAATAGAAGAAACTAGATTATATGGCACAATATGAAGAAGAAATCACAACATGAACAATTGGCAGAGGAAAGAAGAATTTATTAATATGGAGAAATAATACAAAAAATTTATTTCTATCATGATTCTAACTCATAAAAAGCCATATGAAGCCAGCAATCACAAGGACTATATATAGAACCTAAAAGAATATGTTGTAGTAGGAAAGACAATAAAAAAGAGCCAAAAATAAGGAAAGAAATATTTCTCGAATAATGATACCGCTTGAGCAGCAACCCAGAGCTAGTGAAGTGCGGCGCAGCGCTTGAGCATAAAGCTAGTGCTGAGGGAGCGGCGCGATGGTGCTTTCAATGGCACTCAGGCGTGGAGTTTCGGGTCCAAAATTCATTCATTGGCACCAAGCGCCCATTGCTGTTTCAAACTTCAATTATCAACTTTGATCCCTTTTTAACTCATTTTTCAACCAAAACACGATCAAACATTAGAATTTAGGTAACATATTCAACAACTCTCCACCTTTACACAAATTCTATTGCAACGAACGAAGATTCAAAATCTCTCTACCCGGAGATAAATTCAACTCCAAGGATAAACCAATGGCTCTTCAACAAAACTTTCCAACAAAATTCTCATCATCTTGGACAAACTATCAATTGAATCCAAGCATTCCTCAACAGAATTATCTTGGATACTAAAATTTGCTCGAATTATCATTACGAGCAACAAAATCACAAAATAAATTAATAATCACCAAATAGGGAAAAACCACACCTTGAAACAAAATCAACATCACAAAATGCTTTTGTAGAAGGTTCTTCGCTGCAGTTAACACCGTCAACCACACTTAAAGTATACACAACTAAATCAGCTTCCATGTACCTATGTGGAGGCCTAATATTTCTTCTGAGTCTATCCCTAACAATTGAATACGATGACACCACTGTTGATGGTGACAAAACAACATTATCCATAATCTCTAAGCTCGACTGAGATGTATTCTTCATCACGAACCCTAAATTAAACTCCAACTGCATTGTACCAAACTCAATATCTACCAAAGTACTAAATCTTTGCTGACTGATCTTCAAATATCCTGACAAGGTATTTAACACTATATGGGCACCGTTACAAACTTTCAAGATTCCACATTCACCAATGAACTTGTACTCTTTTGAATCAAAAGTAGTCAAGGAGATAAGATTTTTCTTCAAATTTAGAACGTGTCTTACTGCATTAAGTTTTGTGATTGTCATATTCAATATCTTAAGTCTAACCTTTCAAAGTACATTGTTGCTTATAACTACATCGTTTCCTATAACTACATCGTTGCAAAGTACATCGTTGCCTATAACTACAACACCTTTCAAAACTTATTCATAAGTTGAAAACAAATCCCAATTGGGATACATGAAAAGTGCAAGTTGTATTAAGAGTCCAATTCTTGTCAAGTTTGGAATCGTCGTCAGAAATAACCAAAATTCTCCATCACTCAAATGGTTCTATGAACATCGGTGCCATCGTATTGTCCAACTTGTAACAATCTTTTTTAATGTATATCTTCTTCTTGTAATAGTTACAAATTTGATTACTGAAGTTAGACTTCAATGTGACCCTCTCATAAGCACAATAAACAATGAGGCCTTCTCCTTGAATCTCAAATTCAACAAAATGCTTCATCTTTTTCTTTGAAAATAAAGCATCATAAACTCCTTCACGGTGAGAGTATCATGACTATATAATATCATGTATCTAAACGATATATATGAAGTGGGAAACGAATATAATAAAATTATCCCCAAATCTTCTTCGTATTTAACTTCCAATGTTTTCAAATCAGCGACACCTTCTTTATAGACAACAAATTGCTTATCAAAGTTCCTTACATCATATTATGAGAATACTAACACTTCTTCATGTGCAATTTACTATTTAGACTCTTAGTCATATACAATTGTTCCAACTTCAACCATAATGTAGCTGTGATTTTTTCATTCAAAACGTTCTAGAGAATATGATTCGAAAGATGAAGATAAAGATGAATTTGTGATAAGGCCTTTTGATCCTTACGTTGTTTCTCATCTATTGACCAGTTTCAAGGTATCTTATCAAATCCCAACAGTGCGTCATCTAAATCCACCTGAGAGAACACTACTTGCATCTTCATTTGTCACAACGAGACTCTAGTGGTGCGATTTAAAAGCAATTATGATATTTCATAGTTGCCACCAACAATAAAATCTTAAACTCTGATACTACTTGATAAAATCCAAACAAGAATTATATATGTTGATACACTTGTTAGGAATACAAGAAATGAGATTATATGGCGTAATATCATATAGCAATCACAACCTAAAAACAACTGGTTCACGAATGAAGAATTTAGTAATATGGATAAAGAATACAAAATTGTGTTTCTAATTTGATTCTAACTCATACAAAGTCATGTGAAAATCAAGAATCAAGTGGACTACACATAGGACCCAAAAGAATATGTGACGGTTAGAAAGAGGTTAAAAAAGGAATCAAAATAAGGAAACAAATATTTCTTGAATAACTCTGTTGTTCGAGTGGCAACCTAGCGACACTCGGTTTCGCCAGTTGAGTGACGTGCGGTGCTCGAGCGTAAAGCTAATGCTAAGTTTCAAGTTCAAAAATTTCAATTTCAAAATTCGTTTATTGGCACCTAGGCGCCCCGTTTGGGTGTTCAAACGCCCAGTTGTTGGTCCGAACTCCAATTATCAACTTTAATCCCTCTTTACTCCTTTTTCAACCAATACACGATCCAACTTCAAAATTTGAGTCACATATTCAACACATATCACAGATCTTTTAGGTATTGGGAGCACTATTTGTGATCAAAATCAACCAAGATCTACAACTTGGTCATCTAGACGAACTCATGTCATTCTAGATAAATTTTTTTGTAGAATCAATCCCCCAATAGGGATTGACAAGTAACCTAATTGAAAACGAGAATGTGGAGCATATGTAAATACAAATCTCGAAAATGAGTAATGTGCTATTTACCATGCATAAGATCACTCATCCACAAGACAATTTGAGCAGCCAAAGTTTGGATTAATTATACAACTACACGATAACTTTGATGGTTCAAGAGATGTTGTGTACGGAGAACAATTCAGCCGCAGTAAAATGTGCATGTTTTAAGAGATATAAATTAGAAATAAAGTCCGTGCTTTGTACAACGCACATCTATCTTTTTAATTTTGTGAAAAGGAGAACTTGAGAGACTGAAATAACGTTGTATTATGGAATTTTTCATTTTTCACTTCCCTTTAGATTTGACTTTATAGTATTTTCCCTTATGAAGTATTCCTGATATAACATTTTTGAGGTTTCTTTTAAGTAAATTTGTAATTTATGACTCTTGTACCAATTTAATCCTCGACTAGTTTTTCTAGAAGAGTTGTTTGTAATCCTGTGATTTTGTATATTAGGGGTCCTTAGTGAATCTTTTTCCTTTATAAAATTAATAAAAAATATATTTTATTGAAAAAATAGTTATCGCCTTACTTTTTATATAAGAAAATAACATGAACTAAAAAATAAAAAGAAGTGAAGTCCCACCCTAATTTCAATCTAATTTTCCCCACATTAGTCATCGACGACAAATCTACTCATCCTCACCTCCCAGCGGCGGCTGTACGTCCGATTCGTCCAACGGTCAAATTTTTAATCGTTCTGATTTCTAACGCACAACAGCTAGTTTGGTTTTTGAGTTCACAATCGGACGTCCAGATGGGTTGTCCGGTTGGTTAGAAATTTTGACTTTTTGACTGCTATAAATACCATTTCACTTTGCATTTATAAAAACAACTACAAGAGAGCTTTCATGTGAAATATATTTGTGAAAAATCTTATTTGAGCTTACATTTTTACCTTCATTTCATTTATTTTTTCATAACAAAAACTTTGATTATTGAATCAAACTTCTTGAATAATTTCTCTCATCAAAGTTTTTCATTTTTCTTTGTGCTTAATTTATTTATATCAATCTAAAAAAAAAGATATTTGTGAAGAAGATCTTTGCACTTACATTGCATAGACTTTTCTACTTCTTCATATTGAAAATTTTGATTGATTGAATCAAACTTTTAAAATCATTATATTAATCAAAATTTCTCATTCCTCTCTTATTGAGAGAGATATCTTGAGAAGATTTTTTAACCTACATTGCATTTATTTATTCTTCATCTTTTCATTGAAATACTTCGATTAATTGAATATAACTTTTTATTATTATATTCATCAAAGGTTTTCATCTAATACTTGAGTTATCATTTGTTACTATTCATTGAATTGTTAGGCTCCCTTAATACTTAACTTGTTTGTATTATTTATCAAAAGAGGAATTCCATTGTAAAATCACTTTGATAAAGTGTGGGTCGTGTTGAAATCCCGTAAAGATCAACATTATATGAAGATCGATGATCTTTATTGTAAATCACTGTGTGGGGCATATTGAGGTTCCGTAAAGCTCAATATTGTATAGGAATCGGTACTCCTTATTTGTAAGTCACCAGAAGCGTTCTAAAGGGTTGGATTGCACCATAAGTCAATCAATATAGTGAAAAAGTATTGCTCGTGTCGGAAAATTTGGTAACGGAGGACGTATATCATTGATTTGGATCAAACATCCGCAATTATATTGTTTGCATCCTCTCTTCCTTTCGCTTTTATATTTATGCTTATTATTTGAATTAATTTATTTAATCTTTAATTGCTCGAATTTAGATTAATTTTTCGAAAAAATTTTAAAAATCAATTCTCCCCCTCTTGGTTAGTTATTTTTGTGCAATCAATTGATATCGGAGTAAGATGCTCGTTTCGAAATTAAGATTTTGCAATCTTGAGCATATAAGCTACAAGATCGCACCTGATCAATGGCCCTTGTTTTAGGTATTGGAAGCATTATTCATGATCAACATCAACTCGGACTTAGGACTAGGTCATTCAAGGTACATTTTTCAGTATTAGTGCCTGTAATAGGAATTGATGAGTAATTGAAAAAGAGAATACGGAGCATAAGTAATTACAAATCCTGAAAGGGATTACAATACTGGAGTTTTGAAATGTGGTGTGCAGAGTCAAAGTGTCCATGTGTTAATAGAGATAAAAAAGAAAGATAGGTGCGTGCATCGTACCACTTTAAGAATTCTAATTTTGTGCAAGAAATTTTTCATTTTTCACTTCCTTTTGGATTTGACTTTTTAGTATTTGCCCTCAAGGAAATATTTCGTGATTTAACATTTTTGACGTTTCTTTTGAGGAAACTTGTACATGAGTATCTAAGTTAAGACTCTAGTATCAATTTGATCCTCGAATAGTTTTTTAGAAGAGTTGTTTCAATCGTGCATGTAATTGTGTATCATGAGGGTCCTTAGTGGATCATTTCCTTCTATAAAAATTAATAAAAAAGTAATTATTTTTATAGAAAAAATAATTATAGCCTTACTTTCAGTTAAAACAATAACATGAATTGAAACAAAAAAAGAAAAAAAAAAAAAAAAAAAGGAAGAAAAGAAGTCCAATCTAATACTAGTGCTCCTCATTTGTTGGGATTGAATCCCGACATAGTCCTTGTCTAATGTGAATCTGAGTTTAGAATTACTATAGAGAGACCTGAAATAAGAATTTCATATATTTGTTATTCATCAATTTGTGGAGTAGCCTCAACTTCCTCCCCTCTGGAGTACTTTTACTCAAACCATTGCCAAAATTCTAATATTTGTCGTGGCAAAACATGAAATCATTCAGTGTATGTTCGACACACATTAATTTATTTTATGATTTGCTAAATAATCGTTTTCAACCATACATTTACACAATTAAATATTTTACACGTAGACCAAAATCTTTTCCTTACTTTTTAATCACACGTTCTGCTAAAAATACTATTCAAAACTCATTTTTTTTTTTTTTTCCAATTAATGAGAATCAAACAGGCCCTCGATACATTAAAACAATTCTATCAAACCAATTATCAAAAAATTTAGACTCCAAATTTAACACAAATTCTATCGGTGCCAGAGACATTACTGCCATCAAATTCCACTCTTTTCTCTATCAATGAACATTAAAAAAAAAAAAAAAAAACTCATATATTATTTTGTACGGAAACTCGAAAAATAATGCTGAACTAAACTGTACAATTAGATGCCTTCTGAAGCAAGTAATGCACCTTAAGGACAAAGAGACTACTAAAAAAGATTCAATGATGGAAAAGGACATAAAGTTGAGACTTACAAAAGGAAAAAGATTGATGTAGTCCTCAATCTTCTATCCATTTTCAATCACATATTTTTCAATAAAATAATATTTTTCATCATATCAATAACTTTTTCTTTTAACCACATATTCCTCATCACATCAAAAAAATGTATTCTCTCCTAGAAAATGTGCATCAAACGCACTCATATACCCAAAGAGGCCCAAAGTTTTTCGATTTTTTCAGGTGCTGGAATAACACCCGTTTCACTATTGGCAAAAACTTCTTGGTAAGTTTCATACTGTTTCTGAACCGGAGATAATTTCTTCTGCCTTTGCCTCTGCCTCTTCCTCTTTGATTCATTGCTCACCTTCCCTTTTCCACCTGAACGTTTTGCTCAATCCCCATTTGCATCCAAAAAATTTCACGCAAAAATGGAAAATTCCAAATGGGTTTTTAACGAAAACGCAAAATTCTGATATATAACCCAAAATGGGAAAAGAAAAAATGGTGGGCAGGCTCGACGACAACTCTACCCATCCTCACCTCCCATTGGCGGCTCCCCATTTGCAGGGATTCAATCTCGAAGAGCTCCTTTGTCTAATGCGAATCTGAGTTCAGAATTACTATAAGTGCACCCGAAACATGAATTTCATGCTCGTGTTATTCATCCTTTGTGGAGTTGCTCCAACTTCCTCCTCTTTGGAGTACATTTCCTCAAACCATTTCCAGAGTTCTCGTACTTGTCGTGGAGGGTGGAGACTTCTCCTACTTATCAAGAGCGGAATTTGATTCTTCTTGGAATGACACATATCAACTCTACACCACGACACCTCTTTGCACATGACATATCACTTTCACAACCATTAGCCACCTCTTCTTGATTGATTGTCCTCTCTTTAATCAAGTAACATCGTGTAGTTCATCTGCCTTTTCGATGAAGTTGATCTATGTCATGCCATTGATCTATTCAAAGATAATATCTGGTTGATAAAGAAGAACTTGAAACTGATATATATGTTACAATCTTTTTTGTTCATTCAACTATTTATTTATGTGTTTTTTTTTTTTTTTTTAAATTTTTACAATAGTTTTTGTTCATTCATCATCTTTTTTTTTTTTTTAACACACTATTTAGATGTAGGACTATAAAAATTATGAAGATTCCACATCAGAGAAAGGAACTCTTCAAGACTTAATCCAAGGAAATGGCGAGTCGCCGCATGTCAAAAAAATAAAAATAAAATAAAAAAAAATCGATGCTACAAAAATTGAATAGTTCGTGACGATGTTCACAAAAATAAGTCAGGGACTAAGTAGTTACAAGGGGCACTAATGTAAAATTGAGCAAACTAAATTCCCTAAAAGTGTTAAATCCCCAAACATAATGAAAAATAAATAAATATTTTGAATTTTAAAAAATAAAATCCCAAAAAGTGTTAAATCCAGATGACAAATACTAAGCACGTGAATCTAAAAGAGGGAGTGGGAAAATGATAAAAATAATATTTTAATAAAAAAAATTGACTAATTATTTTATATCAAGAGATTTTCTTTTTACTCAAAAATTCGTAAAAATATATATCATGAAATTATAAATAAAAAGGAAACAACTAATTGCCAAAAAAGTTCTATTCCCTAAATTGAAGTTAAACATAGAATTTCAATTGTCTGGTACTATAATCAATTTTATTCTTAAAAATCCAAATTATCTTGAGGAAAG
This sequence comes from Fraxinus albicans, assembly GCA_903798335.1. Classification (NCBI taxonomy): domain Eukaryota; kingdom Viridiplantae; phylum Streptophyta; class Magnoliopsida; order Lamiales; family Oleaceae; genus Fraxinus; species Fraxinus albicans. Next base: position 9,910 of record CAIGRM010151816.1, read on the forward strand.
TAGTAACTAGAAAAAAAAAAAAAAAAATTGATTCAGAATGTCATACCTCTTAGATAAAATATAAATCATCAGAGAAAATCAGACAACTTTTCTCTCGACGATAAATGTTATCCCTTCTGTTTCAATGGTCGACTTTGACTCGATCTCAAGTGTCAGGCCTAAGAATAATAATTCATATTGTCAAACATTTATACAATCTATAGAGTTTATAATACCCAATGAAATAGTTGCACATCGGAAAGTATATGTACAATTTGTGAAATGGATGACAAACCTGGAAATTTGCAGCATACTTAGATATTACTATGCTTGTTTTCTATTATTCGATGAGATTTTTCTACTCAAATCTGTGAAAGCAAGTTATCGAGCGTACAAGAGAAATGAGAACGATGACCACAAATATGCAGAATGGGAATCCTTTGTAGGCGTTACGGTGATATAAACGAGAGCAAATCGATGAAAACAATGAATGTGAAGACAAATTGATATTTAAATGGATACGACTACTAGATAAATACACCTATGTGACACGTGACAAACAACTTAATGACTATGCATCCGTGTAAAGTAAAAATAAAATTTTCTATCTTAGAATACATATAATAATTTCAAAAAAGAATAAATAATACATTTAATTAAACGCAAATAAGTCAAAAAGCAATTTTCCAAAAAATACCCATTAAAGATAGATAATGATTGTATTCACACCACAAATTTTATTAGTAGCACCATATTTTAATTTCACTTAAGGTTCTCAATCTTTTCTCATTATAAACCTTTTGTCCGTACTTCTTTTTTGTCGAATTTTTATATTCAACATTCTATTAAATAGCAAATATTGTCTATGATTGTAGTTTCAGTTAAGAAAGTTTTCTTATGTGCATTAAAATGCGGAAGAAATATTTTGTCACACTTTTTCATTTGTTATATTTTAAAAATATGATTGAATAATAGGTTATTTTTGCACCTCCGAACAGACTTATTTGACATGAACCATTATAAGATAAGAATGCGTAAAATAAAGTTAAGGACATAAGCAAATATTGAAGACCTTAAATCAAATTAAAATGTGATGGAACAAATATAAGTTAATACCAGGTTGGTAGAGTTTAATTAGATAATGACAAATTTAAATGCAAAACAACGCTGGATTTCTGCAATTTCACCACACGTTGTTAATTCCAACCAACCAAATACAAGCTTTAACGTAAGTGTCTGGTGAGTCAAACTGTATTTATAGTAAAAAACAATTAATACTGTTTACCTAACCTCGTGACTTCGTAAGCGTTAGGTGAGTCGACATATATTTATAGTTAAAAAGAAACATTGTTGGTTTTGAATTAGTGCCAAGCAATTACTACTACTTACATAATCTCGTGATCCCGAGTCGGGACTCCCATGATATCAATTATTTTATGAGGAAATTACACTAAACCCTAGTATTAAAGATCCTAGTTCTAAAATCAGATGGAGGGTTTTATTTTTCAAATATCAGATATTTAATATATAATATTTAAATATTAAATATTATATTACAAATTTCACCAAACCTAATTAATTT
>CAIGRM010151823.1:0-13301 GCA_903798335.1 Fraxinus albicans
TATAGAGGTTCGCCCAAATGTGAGACTATGTCTTCCCTCGTCCCTACAGTATTTCGCTATGATAAAAAGAAGTTTACAAGAAAAAATCGCTCACATCTTTTTTACTCTCTCTTTCTCTATTTTATGATGGTAATGAAGAAGTCTAAAAATGGTTTCCTATTTATAAGATAAATTAGGGCAAAATCGATTTTTTATAAGGACTCCAATGTCTTAATTGAATTTTATAAGAATATAAATTTCTAAACCGTCCTTAATGAAATTTTGGTTTGAGCCCCCCCGAAGTGGCGATGCATGACCAAATTTGCGAAGTGGCGATAATTAAGATCGATAACTTAATAATTTCCTTTTTGGAGATTAATTTACCATAATGACTCCTTTGCAGCAGCAGCAACTCCCATTTATCAAAAGAGAAGTCCAATTGAAGTTGCACACAACTTTAATTTCTAGATCAAAATATCTTCGTCAACATATTAGCTGGATTCTGAATCCCTAAACTTTCTCAAGTGTTACCATTCTTCAAAGTTAATATGATGAAATGATAACGAACTTGTATATGTACTCTATATTTTCATGATAAATATGATTTTTGGCTATGTGAATAGCACTCCAACTGTTACAATGCAAGACACTCTTCCCATATTTGTGAACCAATTCTTTCAAAAAAGACTAAACCATTTTATCTATTTGCTACCTTCAGTCACAGCAACATACTCAGCCTCAATAGTGAAAATTGTAACTATCTTGTGCAACTTAGACACTCAACTAACTGTTGTACTACCTAATACATATCCAGTAGTACTATTTCTATCATCTTAGCGTCTACGTAGCCCTGTAATCCCAAACTCGATTTCCGAAACATAATGATGAATCTGAAGTACCTTTCAAGTAACTGAGAATTTATTTTACCGCCTCTCAATGCCATTTGCCTATATTGCTCATATATCTACTCACAACTTCCACTACATGTGTATGTACTATCTTGTATGCACCATGACATACATAAGTTGCCAATATCAGAGACATAATGCACCTTGGAGGCTCGCTCCTGCTTTGTAGAGGGTGATTGTTCATTTGATAGCCTGAAATGACTAGTTAAAGGAGTACTAACTAATTTTGTATCATCCATCCTGGAATGTCTTAGCATCTTATTCACATACTCTTCCACTACCAATTTCAATACAAAATTGTCCCTAGTAATTCTCATCCCAAGGATTTATTTTGCAACACGCAAGCCCTTCATTGCAAACTCCATAGATAACTCTTTTTTAAACTTATCTATTTCTTGCTTGCAAGTACTTGAAATCAACATGTCATCAACATATAGCGACAAGATAATATAAGAGTTACAAATGTACTTTACGTTGCGACAATGATCCCCCGACACATTCTGAAGCCATTACTACGCATTACTATTAGACTTCTTATACAATTGTCTTGACTCTTACTTTAAACCATATAAACTCTTTTAAAGTCTGCACACCATTTTCTAATTTTCTGGTACTTTGAAGCCCCGTGGTTACATTATGTCTTCAAATTACCATGAGGAGCCTATCTTTATATCCAGCTGCTCTAGATCCAAGTCTTCCTTTACCACTAAATCAATACTGCTCTAAATGTAGTTAATTTTACCTCAGGAGAGAAAATATCATTGTAGTCAATTCATTCTTTCTGTTGAAATCCCTTTATAACCAGTTTTGCTTTATATCGCTTGCTTCTACCGCGTTCTTCTTTTAACCAGTAAACTCATTTATTCTACAAAGCCTTTCTCTTTTGGTAACTCTATCAATTGCCATGTTTGATACGAGAATAATGAGTCCATCTCATGCCTCGTGACTAACTGTCACTTGATTGATTCATCAACATGTACAACTTCATTGTAACTTTTTGGTTCACCTCTATCAGTCAATAGAATATAATGCAATACTGGAGAATATCTCTATAATGGTCTAGTAGTTTCGCTAGATTTTTTGGATTGAGTCAAATGGGAGTTCCGATGTACTTCTCGATTTTCATCGTCAACATTCTCTAATCAATCATTGAAAGATCTTTTAATATGATCACCTTAAGTTTCTTAGCTTCAAGACTTGAGCCTTTAAGGTCTATTTCCAACCATCCTTATACAAGACACTTTTATTGAAGATCACATCGTTGCTCCCGATAACCTTTCAAGTTTGATTATCCCGAAAAGGATAACTAAATTCGTTATTACCAAGCCCAATAAAGAATTTTTTTTTTTTTGATTTAGCATCAAACTTTCTTCTTGTAGTAGAAAAATTGTGAATGTAGGACACAACCAAACACTTTTAAGTGTGAAAGTTTTACCATTTTACCACTCCAAACCTCCTCTGGTATTCTGCAGTTCAATGGCATTGAAGGGCCTCTGTTGATCACATAAGATATATTGCTGATGCCTTAGCCTAGTACATCTTTGGTAACCCAACATGTAATCTCGTACTTCTAGTAAGTTCATTTAAAGTCCTATTCATCCTCCGGCCATATCATTTTGTTAAGGTGCTCTTGGAATGGCCTTCTTCATCTTGATTCCATTATCAGCACAATACTTCTTAAAATCATCATCTACATACTCTCTCCCATTATCTATCTGCAAACACTTCACCTTCAAATCTGTATCGTTTTCGACCATCGCTTTCCATATCTTGAAGACATAAAAATTTATTCTTCAGAAAATAGACATATACATTCTTGCTTAAGTCATCAATAAATGCCATATACGAATTGGAACCTCCAAAGGAAGTAATAGTTTAGGTCCCCATACATCCATATAATTTAACCTCAATTTTGTAGCTTTTGGGTCCTTTCGATTTTTGAGAAAATAGCCATTTTTCGCTTGTCGAAAATACAATCTTTGCACAAATTGTGTTTAATGAATTTCAACCTCAGTAGCTTCTCTTTAGACTGAATTACTTTCATTTTCTATTCACTCATGTGTCCTAACCTACAATGCCACAAATTAGAACTAACTGCTGAATTAGCAATTACAGCCATGTTTCTACAATTGAAAGTAATGTAAAGAGTTTCGAATTTATTTCCTCAAGCAAAAACCATGGCTCCCTAAGTAACTTTCCACGCACTAGCAATAAAAGTCACATTGTGAGTCTGTGACCTTCATCATCAAGTTTTCTAACTGAGATTAGATTCCGCATTAGTTTGGGTATATGCTTCACCTTATGAATTTTCTATATAGGCCCATTTGACATCCTCAAACTGACATTACCAATACTAACAATATCCAAGGATTTTCCATCTCAAAGCTATACTTTTCCAAAATTCCCAACAACATAGTTTTTCATAATCTTGTGATGTGTAGTAGTATGAAAAAAGCTCCTGAATCTATCACCCAAAAATCAATAGGATTGCCAACTGACAAGAGTAAAGTATATTGTACCTCTTAGTCACTGCATTAGCACTGTCGTTATTCTTTTCTTCCTTCTTCTTTGATGCTCTATTCTTCTTTATATGGTTACTCTTGCCACAGTTCCAGCATTCCACATTTTTTCCAGACCCGACTTGTTTTCATCATTTCTCTATTTTCCACCATTGTCTTCATTGGATTTTTTTCTTGAAATTCCTTACCCTATTATCGACATTAAGGGTAGAATTCGATATTGAGACTTTTTCAGAATCTCTTATGCAACTTCCTCAGCAAGAATAGTTTTATGAACATCACTGAATTTCAGTTTTATATTGCCTATTGAATTACTGATCGCAACTCTCACAAGCTTCCAACTATTCAAAATGATGTCAATAAGATTCGGGCACGGACCTCGTCATCAAATTTAATCTCTACTGAGACCAACTGATTGATAGTTGTATTCAATTTATTAAGATATTCTATTGTTGGAACACCTTTAGTCATCTTTAAATTAAATAATTTTTTATCAAATGTACCTTGTTACCGCAATGGCTTCTCATACATATTGAAAAATACATTTATCAAATTCGTCGTGGTTTTCTCCGTCGCCACGTATTGACCAACGTTTTTGACAGTGTCAATAGGATAATACCCAATATCTAACGATCAAGGAGTTTCCATTTATCATCATTCTTTCTTTCTTTCCAACTTTTCATTCAGAAGAGGATGATATAATTTTTTACCGTACATATAATCTTCGATTTGCATCCTCTAGAATGCAAAAGTCATAGAATCAATCTTACAAATCCCTGAGGCGTTTCTTCTTCACCAATAATTGAAACCAGAAGTTATGTTACCAATTGTTGAGAATTGTAAATCCGAATTCTATTTCCACCGAGAGCATTCAATTCACAAAAAGAAAAATAAATACTCAAGAACACACAAAACTTATATAGGTTGACCTCAATGCGAGACTACGTCCTTTCTTACTTTTACAGTAATTCACTATAATAAAAAAGGTTTACAAGAAAAAATCGCATACCTATTTTTATCTAACTTCTCTTTCCCCTTTTATGACGGTAACTAAAAAGCATAAATATAACTCCCTATTTATGCTATAATTAGGGTAAAATCAAAATTTACGACGATTTTAATTCCTTAATAAAATTTTATGAGCCCCCGCACCCCCTCAGAAGGGGGTCTTCAACTCCCCTTCCAACCCCTACAGCGATATCACTATGGAGGCCGATCAGCGATCGCTTCTCGAAGTGGCAATAATTAGGATTGACAATAATTAAATTTCACATCTTAATAGAAACTTCACATGTGATTGAAATTTTTAATAATAACATATCCTTCCGAACTCGGCCAATCGGGATGGACCGGATTGTTTGCTATATGGTATAATGAGTAATTAGCCTTTAACCTTTTAAAATGAGTATATATTTTAGTTACGGTCTTGCTAGGGGTACATCACTCCTTACACAAGGGGTGACATAATGGTTAAGTGGCGCCTCGTCATTGGAGGGGCACCTCGGCCCACATGTGGGGCCTCGGCGCCCCTCCAATAACGAGGTGCCACTTGGCCATTTTGTCACCCCTTGTGTAAGGGGTGATGTACAATAATCATTATTCTTTTAGTTATTAGGTCTTCAATTACTATTTTAATTTTTACCATTATCTATATGTAACATGTNTGGGGCCTCGGCGCCCCTCCAATAACGAGGTGCCACTTGGCCATTTTGTCACCCCTTGTGTAAGGGGTGATGTACAATAATCATTATTCTTTTAGTTATTAGGTCTTCAATTACTATTTTAATTTTTACCATTATCTATATGTAACATGTCAAAAAAAAAAAAATTAAAATTAAAATTAAAAAACAGAGATAGATTCATCTTATATTTAAATAAAGAAGAAAAGAAATGAAAAATCAAAGATGTGACCTGCGCCTGGATTTTTTTCCTGATTTTTATCCGGATGGCCTAAAATACTCTTTGTTGTAACAACCCTGCTACATATGCACCTTTGTTGGTAGATTCGTTTACAAATGATGAGGTGGGAGGCAATTTGGCTAACATCAAATTGTTGGAGTCCTAATTGAAATTGGCTTTATCTGTATCTAAAATCTAGATTAGTTGGGTTGAAATTGAGTTGTAATTAAAGCCAAAAGAGTTGAGATTGGTATTATAGATTTTGAAGGAGTCCAAAATGTCCAAAAAGATCACATATGATAACTGAAATGCAATTAGAAGTCAAAGAAGTGTAAAAGTGTTGTACAAAACGTGCTCCAAATACTCAAGCACAAGTCACGATGCATTTTTCACGGAAAAACATTGAAATTTGGACAAAATGAATTATAGCCATTTGAGTTATCTTTCTAACGTACTTTGAATCACTTCAATTCGATATCCAGAGAGAAAGTTATGATGAAAATACTGATGACTGCCCAGCTGTCGTTAGCTTGGTGTTCGAGCGCAAAAATAGTACCCAGTGCTGGCTAGGCCCCCCATTGGTGCTTGAGTTGACCTGTTATGTGGTGAAACCCAATTTCATGTTTTTTTAGTCCTAGTTTACTCCTAAACACTTTCCATTAGAAATATACATACTCTAAATCGTCCCAAAGGTGTGTTGAATCATTCTTTCATTATAAAGATCATATTATTGAAGATCAAACAACACTTCTAAAGATCTCTTGGTTCAATCTGTTAGGTTTTAAAGTTGTTGGCAATCTTTTGACAAAACTATTATTGTAAAAGAGGTTTTAAAAGTCAAAATGTCAAGTGGTTAGTTAGAAGTCCCCGGGTTCGAGTATGGAACTAGAAGAAAAGTGTTGTTGCAATTTCACTAGCCATTTCCTAGTTGGTGCTCGAATGGTAAAAATAGAAGATGCGTCACCCGCCTGTTGTTCGAACTTCGTTCGACCTACACACTGTCGCTCGCCTGTTGTTGAGATGTCGCTCGGGTGATAGTGTATCCCGAGAAAATCTAATTTGTATGTTTCAAGATTTTTATTCGGCCTGTACTACCCAAAACCTTTACACTATACATATGCACGCCACCATTCGAAAAAGTAGAGTTGATCATTGAGAGAAACAAGAGATTAATTCCTCCATATCATTCTTAGAGTTCAACCTTCATATTGATTTCATCATTGCAAACATAAATTTCACATAAACCAAATACCAAATCACTTACTTCCATAACATTTGTTAGAGTTCTGAAAATCAAAGAAGGTGATTGGAGTTCCGGTTGTTAGAGAACGAGGAGTTCTTATTAATCCACAAGAAATAGAAAAATTTAGAACGTCGGGAGTTGATGCAGGAGCACGCAATCTAGGAGGGTTTTGATAATTATAGTCAGGAGGTAGAAAGTATTAGAGTAGTCGAGTCGACAATATTGTAAGTTAATTCGTTTATAGTGAATTTTTATTGGCTTGGGCCAGAAGTTTTTACTCAGTTACGGGTTTTTTCCGTCAATAATTTTCAAGTGTTATTTATTTTTCAATAATTTATGATCGAATCTTAAATCATCCGTGATCGTAAGTAATAACGAGATACGAATATCATTATTACGAATAGATCATTACGTGTAGTATTTCTTACTTGTGAAGTAAGTGACTAATATCATAAGCTAAAATATAGTAATATTTAAATGTACATGTGGATATTTTGTTAAAGAACAAAACATTGAAGACCTGATGGAGAGTTTCCATATCAATAACTATTTAAGTGCCATTGATTAATCTCTAACGTTCGGTAGTGAAATTTGTTCCTCGACTTAAGGTCATCATAGTGTCTTATATGAGAAAAATCATGCTTTTATATTATTGGACGTTGCTTTGCTAAGAGTCGCTAATAGACATCGTCCGGGGTATATCAAGAATCATGTGAAGATTGTGAATAATCAATAGAAAATTCGTCACTTCTAGATAATAAGATATTATGATCTAAATTTCATTCAAATTTCATTCAGTTAAGTTGATAATGAAATCATTGGCCAAGACGACTTATGTTGATTTAATAGTTGGATGAAAGATATTATTAATAATCGAGATTGACACACTTCATATCTCGTAATTGATCGAATCATATGAATGAAAAGATTATAGTTTCACGATAAACAAACAAATTTGATTTTGTCATACCGCGTGACATTTCCCGTCACAAGTGTTGCACTGACGCATTGTTAGATGTCAATCGGGACACGAATGTAAATTAATTAATTTAGGTGAATTAATGATAAATTAAGATGGTGTTTTAATTTATTTTATTTTGATTAAATCACAATAGTAATTCAATTCGTCAGATATCGTGATTGTGAACCTAATGAATCACACACAAAAGGAAAACTAGAAGAATGATATTACTAATTATTATTGAAAGTGTTGGATATTTGTACAATTAATTAATTGAATTGCTTATTAATTGATTAAGTTAATTAATTGGATTAATTAATTTATGAACAAAGTTTAATTAATTAGATTAAGTAAATTTTAGCCCGAGCTAAATTTAATAAATGGGTCAACCTACTTGAACTACTATTAATAGGTTGTTAGGGTTTGAGAAATCATAACAGACAATTCATTATCTTGTTAGAATAAAAAAAAAAAAAACTTTAATTCTCCCATTCTCGTTCTTTATGTGACTTTTCATTGGAGATGGACAATAAAATAACTGTGGATTGTATGTCGTGATTGTTCGTGTTCAAGATAAGCAAAGAAATTTGCCGAATTCAACAAATGTATAATTCTTTATTCCAGTTTCTCTCTAAATACAATGAAGATTCTTGATAGGAATTGGTATTATTTTATTTTCCACTATATATGATTAAATAAATTTTCAATATGAATCTATTTGAGGCATGAATTTTTTGCAGAAAAAAAATTGTCTAAACGCATAGCCAAGTGAACGGAAAACGAATAAGCAAGATAAAACACATTAAACCAAATGTGGTTTGACAAACTGCTACAATTAAGAGAGAAGTATAATCCATTGAATTTAAGTGTTAGAAAAATGAGTATTAAAACAATCAAAACCAATCTGAAGATTGGGCCAACTTAGAATCAGGGCATCAAGAGAGCTAATCTAGTAATACACACACGAGTAAATGAGTATGTATATTACCTTGGCTATTTTGGCAGTGTTAGATCCTTCCCCATCTAGCCTGGCTCCATCGCCAAACTTCTTCTCATATATTTCATTCACCATCGCCTTCATGGGCTCAATCTTTTGCGCCAGATTTAAAAGCTTTGTGGGATGCTCCAATGGATGCTTTATTTTTTTAAACAGAGTACTGGATTTATACTGAGCTGCATCAATAACATATTCATCCACAATATCTTCTGCTTCGTATACTGCGTACCTTATTTGTTTCACCAATGCTTTCATGGTTGCATCCTCGATCGGCATTTTTGTGACATCCTGGAGGAAGAATTTGAAAAAATTCAGATCATTGCTTAGAGATTTCACTTTGTCATTCACTTCAGAATTGTTTGCACAAGTGGAAGCAATCAATTCCAGGTTTTCTTGTATAAATATCAACGTAGCGTCCGTCATCTCTTCTTCAATTGATTTCTTACAATAAAATCATTTATACATGTTTTGCAGCTATTCTACGCTAATGGTGTGAAGATGGGAATATTGATTCAACATGAAAATTGTGGAAAATCTTAAAGTAGTTTCATTGATATGTTAAACCAAGTCATTTTATATATTTTTTTTCTTTCTTGAATCACCGGCCAACCATGGGAAATCATAAAATAGTTTCCTTTTCACACGGACTAGCTAGTGGCCGCATATTAAATACCAAAAAATAAAAATAAAAATTAAATATTGCAAATGACAGATCAATACAAGAATAATAATTTCAATAAAAAGTGACTAGCAATTGGCCCACATATTAAGCCCCTATTTGGCCCTTATTTCTTAGAACTCGATTTTTTCAAATTCATTTTCAATTACATAATTTATGGAATTCACAAATTTTATTTTATTTTTAGTTAAAATATACTTAAAATCTATTTTTTTATCCAAACCAAACAGGGGTTTAAGTATTGCACGAGTAGAACACTTGCAAACTTTAAATTGACTTGGTTTGTACAATCTTGATCTCAAGCAACAAAATTATGGCTTTAAAATTAGTTTCATACATGCTAAATTGATATGGATGGCTGGAAATTTTGATTGCACATGAGGATCGTGTTAGAGCTTAACACACTTTTTATATACACTTTATAATTATTTCATTTAATATGTTGTAAATCTAAATGTTTTATTTCTTAAATTATTCAAACTATGATTAAAATTTATTGATCATTGACGAAAAATTTACACAAATTAATTAAAATTGAGAAAAAAAATTATTTTTTGGAAAAAGTAAGATAAAGATTTAAAAACAAGGAATTTGTTGGATCATGCAAAAAAAAAAAAAAATTACTTCATACATTTAAAGATACCCCATATGTATAATTTTCTTTAAAAATAAAGAACCCTTGAAAATGCTCTTCAACATAATCTTCTTCCCTAGCTCCACAATTTTATCAACCGCCTCGGTTTAATTATGTAACAAAGTCAAGTCATTTTGTAGTATTTTTTCTCTAACCACCTGCTATACCATTTAATGTTAAATATCAAATACGAAAATGTGTAAAATATAGAAAATGACAGATGAGCATTGGAATATCAATTATTTCTTGAACAACGCTATTCTTGGATACGGTACCACTTGTTGACCAAATGTTTGAAATTCGAATAATGTTATCTAATATTACTGATCATGATATGTTCAATTAAATATATAATTATTTGACTCATTTAATTGTGCATTTCACTTATGAATTAGTGTCATCTAAATTAATATTTTACTTTTAGTGGTGCTAAATAATAATAGATTGATGTTAATAACTATATTTTGTCTACTTAATCGAGCATTAAATGAGATAAATTGCTGTGGATTTCTATGAATTATGGCTTAATTTTGTATATATTTCGTTTGTTAGGTGCAACTCGATAAAAAAATGATGGTGTTGGACAAAATGAGTAAAAAATAGACTTAAACGAAGAATTCTCAAAGTTCAGGGACTAACTACAAACTTTCAATAGTTGATCCAGACATAATATCGATGTTTGGAGAGGTGTTAGAGTCAATTAGATGCAATTGGAAGTTGAAGGACAAAAATCATATCAAGAAATGACTTAAGGGACTAGATAAAAAATGGGGACCAAAATGCAATAAAATGAAAATTTTTAATAAGGCGCGCTTTGTGAAAAATTGAGTCATGAGTAGGGCACCCTATTTGGAATTTCCCGAGACCTAAACCTTGAGCCCACGTGCGTTGTAAACCATACGGCGCGAGCGGGCATCTTTCAGCTTGAGTAGGTAGTTTCATCGATTGATAAAAACTCTTTCCGGAATTCGATTCTTACACTTACTTAACCTACTTGGGACAACCCAAACAAAGATGCATCTTTATCGAGCGTGAAGAACAAGTCTAGTACGAGAATCAAGGCAAATAACATATGAGAATTGAAGAATCAAAGTCCGATTTCAAGATTAAAGCCAAGAACGTGGATCTTTCCTATTTCTTTTATTATTCTTGACTGAACTCAGAGAAAAGTATAGAATTTCAAATTCCATTAAACTATTAGAGCCGGAAGCCCACGAACATGCCTACTATTCGAGGCTAGGATGTGTGGCAGTTAGTGAATTTTTGTTTAGGGTGAGTATGCGTCTACCTCTGTACCCAGTTTTTAGGGTAGCGTTGAGGTCATAAATGTTAGCTCCAACCCAACTTCTGCCAAATGGATGGAGCCAGTTAGTTGGGGCTTACTTCCTTTGGAAGGAGATCTTGTTTGACTGGGATATGCCTTTCATATCTTTTGAACACTTTTCCAACTCGAAGTACTTGGAAAATGGGAGTCTAAGGGGTGGTACTACATGACCCCTTAGGGGGACCATGCCCTCTTCGTAGTTGATCTGCCATCCTCCATCAAGGGATAGAAGAAATTATTTTTGGGTGAGAGGGAAATGGCAGATGTTTAAGGGAGATAAGGCCCCAGTTTGTACTGTGCCGACCCAATACTCTGAAGCTCATGAATTTATCTTTTTATGACTTGTTATTTACTTATAATTTTATCTGACTATTCTTAGTTTGCAGTTTCAGGGACTTGCTTCGTACTCTCCCAAGTTGAGTGAGACACTATCAAAGACATTTATAGACGTCCTTCGAAGTCTTGCCACTTCGACCGCCTAATTAACGAAGCAAGTTTTCCCGGACTTCGGATTAAAGGCTTCGAAAGGTAAACACCGAAGCCTTGTGTAAGTGCACAATGTTTAGTATAGATTTTAACATTGCCTTTACTGTTTGCATATGATTTTGGGATGAAAAAGTACCCCATCCCTGTTGTGACTTCAATCTTGAAAGCTACTTCAACAGTAAGCTTTAGGGTTCTGAAGCCTTCTTCTGGAGGTGCTAAGCATGTCAGGGAGAAACTAGAACGCCTAAAAAAGGAGCACACTGAGAAAAACAAAGATGAGGGGGACCAAAGGGTCTACAAAGGCAAAGGGAAAATGGAGGAGTCTCAGAAGAAAAGCAAATTGTCCTAAAGCACATGCTACCAAGAAGATCATACCCCTTCCTCTGAAGTTGATGCAGGCTTCGCTCAATGCTGCAAAAGCCCAGAAGGTGAAGGAGGCCAATAAAAATGCTGCGAATGAAGTAAAGCAAACCTTCAAGGCTGTAAAGAAGGCACCAATAGAGAGGATCTCTGGAAAGGTTTGAAGGTTTTTGGCAGGGCAAGTGAGGAGATTGCCCCAACAGTGATGGACATGTTACCACCTGAAGTGCAAAGTGTCACTGCCAACTTTTACAAGTTTTGGACTGAAACGTAGCAAAATTATGTTTCTACCTACGATGCGATGGATCCTAAGGCTACCTTGGTAAGCTAAGCGCCAGGGCGTTTGGGGTCTCCCTGGAGTGCCCGAGGTTCTGAAGGATATTTAGACACGTAACTGAAAGTAGGTTGAAAAATTGGCCTCAGCAGAAGAAAAGATGAAGCAGAAGAAAGCAGAGGTCAAAGAGCTAAGGGCCCAGCGAACTGAAGGGGCAGCTAAGTTAGATTCTGCCTTAGCATAAATAGAAGCTATGAAGATGAAGGTCCATGAATCCCAGTGTGAAGTGACTTCTTTTACAAAGAAGGTTGAAACTTCAAAAAATCATCATAAACTAAAGGCCGAAGCTTTAGAGAATGCCAAGTTAGAAAATACTGGGCTTAAGGATGTTAATGGGTTCCTGGATACCCAAATAAGACATTATGTGAAGGAGGCTGAGCAAGCCAATGTTGATGCTCAGAAATCAGGTGAAGAGGCAGTGGATGACCATATTGCCAACTTTCATATGACGGAAGAACATCAGCGCTTCGACGCTTCGACACCTATTGGAGGAGGGTTGCCTATGTCAAAGTAGTAGATAGGGTAGGAGAGCTTTACCTATAACTCAATGCTTCTAAACTGAACGCAAATTTTTGGGAGGAGATGCCTCAGACCCCTGCTGATGACGTAGTGAAAGAAGCATAAATGGGATAAGAGGGTCCTTTCGAGGATGAAGCTTCAGGCCAAGATGCTCTAGCTGCTTAAGCGCCTACTATGGAAGCATGAGACTCCCTGCCACCTCTAGTATAATGTAGGATTTTTTATTTTGTTTTCTATGTAATAGCCGAGGCCATTTTTTTGTACAAACTTTTTATTAATGAAGTACACATTTTTTTAATTTCTTGTTTTTGAGCTGGGACTTCAATAATATGAACTTATTTTGTTTACCCAAAAGATGTATAACTTAAACAATATAACTTGCAAGTGTTGGGACCTCCAAAAGATGCACAACTTAAACAATATAACTTGCAATTTAAACTGAAGTAAATATGATGACCT
>CAIGRM010151841.1:0-15727 GCA_903798335.1 Fraxinus albicans
TCCGCACAAACCACCGCCGAGCCACACATCCATTTCACTGTAATTTCCTCGTCCACCCAACTGCAATTTCCAGGTCACCACATCCACCAGCGACGCTACTACGACTGCAACAGCAGCGTCGCGCTGTTGAACGCAGTAACGCTGCTGTTGCCAGCGTCGCAGCTGCTGACTTGCAGCAGCATCTGCAGCGACGCTGCTCGCGCTGCTGAAGACGAGGGGGAAGGGAAGGGGGATGAGAAGAAAAAATTAGGGGGGAAAGGAAGGGGGATGAGAAGAAAAAATTAAAGGGGGGGGGGACGAAAGAAAGAGGAGGAGAAAGAAAAATTACTAGGGTTTGGGAAATGGGATTGAAATTTGGTAGGAAGTGATAAATTAGGGTTATCAATTAGGTTTTAATATAATATCTGATTTTTGAATAAATAAACCGTAGACCTGATTTTTAAAAAGTAATCTTTAAACATCTGATTTTTTATACTTTCCCTTGTAGATTCCACTACAATTGATTAATTGATAGAAATAGCACTAAATACAATCCAATAATGATTGTGAAACTTTCTTCTACAACAAAAGATCTTCAAATGTTATAATAAGAAAATAAAAGTTCAAATTTTATTCACTAAATTGTTGACTATCAAGTATTAAATGATAAATATTTGAAAATCTATTAGCATCCGTTTGATAGGGAAGTGTGTAAAGAAATTCCGATGTCATGTTAGTTAGAAAATAAAAATCTATCAAACCTATAGGAACTCGTTTTCCATGAAAATAATGAAAATGCAGTTTAAAGTGGTTGTACTTTGAAATTGAGTTTACATTTCCACATTACAATCAAACGATCAAAGTGAAATTCGTTTTCCTCGAATGTGATAATTTTCATGGAGTTTGTTATAATCAAACGTGGCTTTATATGCTTTCATGCTACACCATACTAACTTAGAGGGGATAGGATTAGGAGGATAAGAATAAAGTCAATTGTTTTAAATGTGATAAATGTTTCGATGTCGAATTAGGAAACTATACAAGAGGTTGAATAAAAAATTTATAAGATATTTCAATGCTCCATATATCGACACAAAAAATGGAGAAAAATAATTCATATTGAGAGTATTAAAATTAAGTGTTGAAAATAAAAAGAATGTTGGAGTATTTAAATTTTTTTACTTTCTAAACTTATAGATGCTCTCTAACTTTTAAAATGTGTTCTAAAAAAATAGAGTATTTTGGAGATAATCTTAGAATAAGTAATGTTACTTACAACTTACAAGTACCATTTTTCTAGTTAACATATTTGAATTAGTTATTATCACTCACTTTTTAGTAAAAATAATTACTTTTTTTTATTTTTAACTTTGATTAGTATTTTTTTTATTTATAATAAACTTCTTTACTTATAAGTTGATTTACGCCTTTGTTTGGTATCTATTATTTCTAAGATACATTTTTCTCTATCTTATTTTCAACCACACATTCTTCAATAAACTAATATTACACGTAAACTCAAAACTTTTTTATTTTTATTTTTTTAGCCACAGATTCTCCAATAAAATACTATTCTAAAATGCATTTTGGGCAAAAAATGGGGCGGGGCTGAATAAGTTGGGAGAAAGTTGTGACAATCACAAGTTTGATAGTTTCAAAAATGTAAACCAAACCCTTGTTTAAAAGTATTTATTTGAAATCACTTTTTCTCACTCTTGTTTTCAGTTACATGCACTTTTTAAAAAATAACTTTCACACAATTACCAAATCTCTTGGGCTTTGTATTTGATGAAGGAGGTGAAAATTAACAATAAGTAGCACGAGAGGATTTGATTGCAAATATATGGAGAAGCCAAATCTGTTCTGGAAAAATAAAAAGATGAAGACGAATTATAATTAAAGTTTCCTTATTAAGGAATAATTTTATTGTACATAAATTTACTTAAGTATAAATAGGCAAGAAGTTTACTTATAAATAATCTTACTTACTCATACATTTTACTTATAAGTTAATAAGTAAATCTTAATTATAAGAAATTCATAATTATTTATAAAATTCACTTATTTATTTCAATTCAAAATACTTTTTCTATATATATATATATATTTGTCTTGTAGGAAAGAAAAATGTGAAATTTTTTGCCTCTTTAAAATATATAAGTGAGAATAATAATAATATTTGAAAAAAGAAGTCACAAATTTAAAGAACTTTTTGTGTACATTATATATCCAAAGATTTTAAGAGTATAAATAAATTGAGACAATACCCAACCTATGAGATTTATCAATAATTAATTCAAAACTTCATTTATGTATTTCTTCTTCTTCTCCTTCTCCTTTTTTTTGTGTGTGTTAAGGTTGATTGGAAGTATTCGACAAGTTTAAAAATAGAATAAGAAAATTTATTCGAGCTTTTAAAATGTAACCAAAATAGAAACGCTAAGAGCATCTCCAAAAAAATTCTCTATTTTTAAAGAGCATATTCTACTATTTAAAGAACATTTATAAATTTAGAGAATATAATTTTTTAAGTACTCCTACAAGTTTTTTATATTTAACACTTAATTTTACTACTCAAAATATATATTTATTATTTTTTCCTATCTTATATTTTTTTTAACTTCCTCCCAAATTCTTATATTATTTTTCTTCGTTGAAAATTAAAATACTTTGAATACATATAACACTTAATTTTACTACTCAAAAAATATATTTATTATTTTTCATATCTTTTATTTTTTTAGCTTGCTTCCTAGTTATTGTATTATTATTTTCGTTGAAAATTAAAATACTTTGAATACATTTAATTATAGATAATGGATTTGACTCTCAAAATTTAGAGAGACAAATTCACTCTCTAAATTAAAATGTGAATTTAAATAATCTCGTGGAACATAATTTTAAAGGTTAATTCTTTAAATTAGAGAATATCTTATATTTAAAGAGTTTTTTGAAAATGCTGTAACACTTTAAAGGTTTTCAAGCAACCTTGGCCACTATTATAAATCGCAGGCGAAAAAATTTTCTTTATTTTCTTCAAATAGTCTTTCTATTTTTTGTTTAATATGAAAAAAGGTCTATCTTGAACAATTTTCCCCATTTGCTCACAGTATACCTTAAGCATTCATCTGGTTTAAATAAAAATTAAATTTTAATAAAAGTGATGAAATGAATGGTTGAAAATTTGATAAAAAATGTGATTTCATAAAACGTGTGATTAAAAATGAGTTTGAAAAAAAAATTAAAATGATAGACAAACAAGGACTTGAGCAACCCAATTTTCTCATAATTTTATTTTTGAAAAAAAAAAAATGGCTAGCTGTCACATTCTTGGCTAGGCAAGAAATTAAGCCCCCTTTTAAAAAAGCATAAAAAGACAACCCTTCTTTTGATATTTTTATTATTATGAATCGATGATTGTGTTGACCCAATTCTTTGGCCCCAGATTTATTTCACATTGCAAATAATTCACACACATTAAATAATATATATACACATCGTGTCCTGTTTGGAACATTTTTTTGTAAATTCTTTCTGCAAAGTGGAAAACTAGTGGATTATCAAAAGGTAAAGTACCTCATATAAAAAAACCAACTAAAAATTTGACTTTTTTTTTACAAGATTGTGTGTATAATGAAATCGTGACGTCATGATGATGAAATAAGAGTCATAGAGAGAGAAAGAAGAGAGATAGAGAACGGTTCATCTATCCTCATCTTGGGTACAATTCACCTGAAAAAGTTTTTTAGTAGGCCTAAAAACGAACATGGGTTTATTTTGGGTGGTGGGGGTGCAATATGAGCTATTGACATCTTTCAACCAAAAAAAAAGTTTTTCAACGGCCAATCTACATTGCAAGAAATATTTCAAACCATGTTTGAATGGTTGGTGGAATTAAGAGAGAGAACAAAATAGGTGCTAGTGCAATTGACTTAGGTCATTAAAGTGACATAATTCTAGTACAATCGAGAGGTCAATCAAAACTAGCATAACATTTTGTGATTATTGAGTATTTTGTTGGTTTGTATCTTCTGGTACGTAGATTAGTGATTAGTTAATAGTGACATTTTTTATTTTATTTTATATAATCGACTTTAAATTTGTTATTGTTGGTGATGAATTACGTTAAGGGTCCGTTTGATTCAAAGATGGAATTTGGGTGGAAAGAAAACGAATTATAGGGAATTGAATTGCCTAAAATTTGTTTTATTGGGAATTTTCAATTAATTGTGTTTGATTGGTATAATTTTTCACCTGAAAAATGTTGAAATTTTCTATCTTTTGGTATTCGCTTGGCTTTGTTTTTCATGAAAATTATCAATTAAAGAGATATAATTTCTTACAATTGGGGATATAATTTGTTTGGATTGATAAAAAAAAAAAAAAATTGGAAAATTTTTGGCGTTTGTTTGGCTTTGTTTTACATGAAAATTGTCAATTAAATCGATACTTTTTTTTTTTTTTTTTACAATTGAGGATATAATTTGTTTCTATTGCCAAAAAAAGAGCTAAAAAAAAAGATGGAATTTCAATTCCCACCTAAAATGTGGGAATTTCAATTCAACTAAAACTAAGAAAGCTAGCAAATGTGGAAAACCAATTCTAGGAAAAAAAGTGTCATCAAACATGATAAAAATATGAAACGAAATTTCAATTCCAACTTCTAAGAAAAATAAGGGTCTATCAAACAAGCCCTAGTGTTTCTACCTTTAAATCTATTTTGATATTCTTCGAAAATCTTACTNAACTAAAATCAAGAAAATTAGCAAAGGTGAAAAATCAATTCTAGAGAAAAAAGTGCCATCAAACATGGCAAAAATAGGAAATGAAATTTCAATTCCAAGAAAATAAGGGCCTATCAAACAGTCCCTAATATTTTCACGTGTGCTGGCAAACCAATTTCCTGATTTCTTTGGCATCTTTCCTCAGGAAAATATTAAGAAAAATGGGAGCAATAAAAATAGAAAACAATAAAAAAAAATACCAATTCCCTAATTCGCTCCTTCGGATCCTCCTTAGAGAAAACAATAAGAATAATGGAGAGATAAAAATAGAGAACTATAACAATAACAAGAACACAAAATAGAAAACACCAAAATTAGAGAAAAACTACATACAATCAAATATGAAATATAATCTCTCGCACACTCAAACCTTCGAGTACATGTCAAGAGACTACATGAGATCAAAGTCTCACTTCCAAGATAGCACATAATTTTCTATCAAGTTCTGATACATAAAATACTAAGAGGAAACTATTTGCTAATCTTTCCTAGCAAAATTAATTTTCTAACAAGGATTGCCAAATTCTTAGATCTTAATACATCAATAGTGAATTTATATAATAAATAAAGCCTTGTCTAAATTAAACTTCCAATCGCGTCATCGGTCCAATTTTCCAAATTAATTTTCGTTCAATATTGTCAATTGAAGAAGGATATGGATTCTGCGTGCTGTCAAAATTGATTGTGCAACTATAATAAACGGTTGACTATTAAAGGCACAAATTTGCGTACTAAACACAGCAGTCACCCTTGAAAAATAAATGGATAATAGGGTTTCCATAAATTTAATAAAGCAAGAGCTTGAGGTGAAGATATTCGATGGTGCCAATTAAAGCTAAAATGCATATATACATGGCACATGTAGTTCATTATTATTTTCTTTAAAAGCAGAAAGGCTTCTTCATTCTTGAATTCTTCCCTATCAGTATGCATGGTAGCATCAGCGGCAGTCAACCTTGCTTGGAGACTGACTGCTTCTGATGTTATAGCTAGCTCCACCACGAGGCGGCGGCTTTGGTGGATGAAAATAAATCAGAATCAAAATCCACCACCAAGAGCCGGTGCCCAATAATCAGCTCCATTAATGTCATTTCCCACATGCTGAGTGCAAGAAACTGGAACCAAGCACAGCCCTCTACTTCTCAAGTCCTTCTGTCCATCTTCAGTATTCTATAATTATGTTAGAAGAAAAAAAGACATTAGTTTAGGACAATTTGAATTTTTCGACGATATTATGAAGACATTTTGGAATCACAGATTAAGAAACAATCTCTCTCAAAAAAAATAAAAAATGAGATATTAAGCAAAATCGTTTATATTTGTTAGATTTCTTATGGAACTACTACAAATTAAGCCCCCGTTCGACAACCATAACCATGTTTTGAACAGTGATATTTAGAAGAATGTATAGTTAAAAAGTAAAGAAAAGTTTTGAATATTTTATTACGTGAATGTGTGGTTGAAAATGAGTATATAGAAAAAAAAAAGTTTTGAAATAATGGTTGTCAAACAAGAGAACTTAATGGTAATTTTCACCTGACAAATAGTTTGGTGAATTTTAATCAAGATTTATAAACGTTGTACATAATTAGACGGGTCTAAGATCCAGTTTGACAAGATTTTTGAAAAATCAATTTTTTCTAAAATTAAGAAAATGTTTTTGCACATGTTTAAATAATTTCTCGAAAGTTCTTTGTGGGCATGAGATAGCTTCCACAAATAATTCTTTTATAACAACCATAAAAACAAATTGAAATTGAAATCATATTTGTAATCATGATCATAAAATAGATCTGATTATAACCATTGCATTTAATTAAGTAAGAAAAATAAGTGAGCACCTCCTCGGAAGCTCCTCTTGCTTCCATGCCAACTTCATTCAAGAACTAGATGAAGAAAATTCATAAAGAGGGTAAAGTGCCCCCATCAAATTAGGGCTGGCTTTAAGAATATTACTTGAGAAAAAAACTATGTTGTTAGCAAAATTAAGTTCATAAAGCTGGGAAACATGTTTTTACAGTGGCAACTTTTTCTACTCAGAACACATGCACTGTGCTGTAATTAACCTATAATATAATTTAAAGCCTCTTTTAGGGGGAGTGATTGATCCAATAAAGCATACCTGACCAGACTCTTCTGGAAATAAACAATTCCTTTCTTGAGCCTGGAGCAAAAAAAAAATAAAAAGAAAGAAAAAAATTGTTCATCTGAGAAGGGATATTCGTCTTTCATGGAAAATTGTGAAATGCGCACGTTTAGGTACTTACAGATTGTTGGTGACCCATGCTCCTCGATGCATTGCGCATATACGGAGAACTCAGTGCCTGCATGATTTTCGAGAAATTGTGCATACTCTTTTTGCTGTTTCCACAGAATATTATGGATGAAACAAAGCATATTTTACCTCAATTTGACCCTGAAGGAATCTGATATAACCAATGGCTTCTGACAAGACTGATGCAGTGTCAGTCTGCAAAAGAGAGAGAAATATGCCATTAACACAGCTCAAATACAATTTTATTTTATTTGTTTCAAACTTTTCTTTAATCTTTAAAAGACAGCCTTAGATGGGATGGTGATAAAGTGAAAAAAAAAAAAAGGGAATCTTTTCTGTTTTTTACTGGTTTCATCTTAATTTAATTAATAATGTTGCTGCAGATTTATTCCTTGAAATGAGTAATTAATGGTGACTGGAAAATCAAGAATGCAATTAGTTTACCTTTCCAAATGGAGAAACGATTTGGTGAAGAGCTGTTATTCTATCACCTAATTTCTCCTTTCTCACCTGTTTTTAGTAATATTCATATGTATTTATACAAATTTGTGATGATATAAATGAAGCCCCAGTAATAATTTGTAAAGGGTGAGAGATTATTCCTGACCTTCAAAGCCGGTTGACTGGAAGACTGTTGAACCTTAGGCTTCTTAGATACCCCACCAATGCTCGTGCTGTCGTACTTTTTACAAAAGGAACAAAGAGGGAAAATTTACAGTCAACAAACCAGGAACAAATCTAACAGCTATGTAGCTATGAATTGAACCAAACGGTAAAAAAAATTCTTGTAGTTGACACCAGATTTGTTGGACAAGTCTTTTGTAGGCTGTTATTACGACATTTAGTAAAATTTTCGAGCATATTAATCATGAGACTTTTTGGGCGTGCTAAGAAAATAATCGCTTTTTTTTTTCCTTGTGGATTATAATCACAATAAAGCTTCTTACCTCAGATGAATGATCTGGTTGCTGATTCTTGTGATCGTTGTCCATCTTGGCGCCGGAGAAATTCAAGATATTGTTGCTTACACTTGTAATAGAAGAAGTAGGGGATGATTCTGGAATTACTTGAGGCCAACAAGAAGGTCTCGAAGCTTGAAATTCATCATCTACATGACCATAAAGTTGACTTGTTTGTGCAATTTCTTGCTTTACATCAACAACAGGAACCCTAAAAGATGGGTTTACAACTTGGTCTTCCCAATTCTCCATTTTCTTCTGTTGTTGAAAAAGACTAGTACCAAACTTTTCTTCTTCTTCAGTACCAGCCAATCCGCCCCTGATCAACCACAACTTCTGATGTCAAATTATTACACCAAAATGGCCAAATCTTAAGCGCGCACGGACACAGAGCTAGTTGCAGTAAGCATATAAAGGTGCACAGATCAAGAAGAAAGTTCAAATAAGCGAAAAAGGAAAATAAAGAAAATTATAAATTTTTTTGAAGTTTTGGTCACACACACAAAAAAATGGTGACAGCCAAGAACTAACTAGGGTTGGTAAAGAAATAAAAACCCCATGACTTACTGAGACTTGGGTTTTATCTTAACGTCAATTTTTGCTCAAGTCCTTAAGTGTAAGATATTGATTTTATCTTTAATAGAGGTGGAATTTCTCCTGAACATAGAGAGAGAGAGAGAGAGAGATTTACAGAAGCAGTTGGCTCCATGACCGTACAGGAAACTCTTGGGAGGGATTTGCAGTCGAAGAATCCAAAGTAGCCGAAGCCGAAGAAGAAGAAACATACAGAAATGGAGAAGAAGAAGAGAGCTGGTGAGACTGTGGGTGCATGCCATTCACACTCCACCAATTAGGGTTTCCAGCCATCATTTGTTACTGAAAATTCATTCCAGCAATTGATTTAAACCTGCAGAGAATACCTTTCAAATAAAACAGGAAATCAAATCAATACCCCTCTTTTTTCTCTTTAGTTTGTGGCTTTTACTCTTCACTTTCTCATCTTTCCTTGTTTGTGCACCAAAACAGACCTTTGTCGAAGCTTTCAGAATGGTGTTTGCTTTCTCATAATTAGAGATTGAAGAAAGCCCATGTCTTTGTCAACTAAGGAGTATTTTATACTTGTGGGGTTGAGGAAGCTTTTGTATTTGTTGCACCCCCTACCCCCACCCCTCTCTCTTCTTATTTGTTGATAATTTTATTCTTGCTTTAGCTTTATTATAAAGTTGGACAGAAAAAAGCTGGGTGGGGAGCGTTTTCAAGCCAAAAAACAAATGTTTGTGGAGCTTGACACTCTTGAATTAGGGTGGTAGCCCTTAAATCAAACTCGTCTAAAAGGTTTTACGTGTAGGTCTCATTTACTATTTGATCAAAAGTTTGGTACGCATACGCTTAATTTTCATCAATAAATAATCGTGTTGTTTGGTTTAATCCCAAATTATATTGAGTCGTCATATTTAAAAGTTGAACGGTTGGAGATAAGATACTATTATTAATTATTCAAATTATGCGGTATAGAGTAACTAAGAATTGTTAAAATGCGAGCTTAGGATTAGGTTCGGAATGTTTTTATTGATTTTTAATGAATAATGATTGGAAAAGCTAATATAGATTTAACAAAGAAATGAAAAATAATTCTATTAATGAAGAAAAGTTGATTGTTATCAGCAAAGAATTTATTCTTTGGACGAAAGATCATCTTTTGATATTAGCAAAAGGATTCCCAAGAAAACACTAAAAATTTCCTTCATTCTTTCTTTAGCTTCGTTCTTGTTTAGTCATTTTTAGTATAAAATGAAATTCCTTCTTTCACTATTAAGAAAAAAAAAAAGTATTCAGAACATAAAAGGGAAAAAAAGTTTATATTGAAAGTTATCAGAATTAAAATTAGTGAATTGTTGATCTTACCTTTTTTTTTTTTTTTTCAAAAGATAATTAATTGTCACTTATGTTAAAGTTGTTAGTCTTTGTTTTGTAAGGAGACATTTCTCAGAGTTTTCACTTTTAATTTTATTATTTTTTTAATAATTAATGCTAGTGTAATTATGAGTGGATATGATAGAAAACTTTTATTGCAAAAAAAAAAAGTATCCTACTACAAACCTCATCATTTTTTCTAATAAAAAATCGTATTGGGACGTGGAGGATGTTCATTGGATCCTTAAATTTTAAAGATAAAATAGTAATAGAATATATTTTGTGGGGAAGGTGGTAAGGTGATTATTTCAGCAAAATTTAAATTAGATGTCCAGAATTTATTAATTGAGACTCCATCCGTCCCATTTATATAGGCTCACTTTCGTTATTTTCTTGTCTAAATTATATAGTTTTGTTTCTTTATTAAGAATGTTTTGTTTTGTTCGTTTACTAATATACCCTTATTTGTTTACTACTTTCAATAATAATTTACTACTAGTCATTAGAGTTGAACAACGAAACCTCCAAACCGAACCGAAACCCATTTTTTAAAAACCTTTGGGTTGGATCCACGTGGATTCGTCAACGTTTTGGTTTTGAAATGAACCAAACCGCTTTGAAGAGGTTTGGTTTAAAAAAAATCAATTTTAAATTTAAATTTTATTCAACCCAATTAAAACAAAATGTATCTCAATTAAAAAATACCTTCATATTTGACCCAATCCAATTAAATTCAATACCCAACTTAACTAAATGCCCAATTAGATAATTACCCATCTCAACTTTAAAATTTAAATCCAATAATTAATCATTTAATACGTGCATGTTATTTTCAATTAACTCATAGGTTATTTCTCCCTCTTTCAAACTCTAACAATAGAGGTACGTGAATTTCTACTATTTATATTTTTATATATTGATTCTTTATTTTAATTCAAGTTCATGTACGATGTTTTCTTTGTTAGTTTTCTACATATTTTCTTAATTTCTTTTTACATTGATTTGAATGATGAAAAAAAAAATGGTTTTGGCATTTTGCTACTATTCTAGGGTTTCAAGATTTGTTTTTCCTTCAAAATTTGTATTGATTTAGATGACTAGTTAGAATTTTTTCAAGAATTGTTTTTCCTTCAAGATTTGTATTGATTTAGATGACTAATTAGAATTTTTTCCAGATTTTTTTCCCCTTCAAGAAAGAAACACAAAATAATGTTTTTTGTATATTAATTTTGTACAGAATTGCAGAAAATAATGCAGTTAGTGACGATAATATTTTTTGCACATAATACATTTTTTTTATATATTAATTTTGTATGACATGACTGATTAAAGTTTTTTTATAACATTAATATTCTTTTGTATATTAACTTTGAGGTCATGTTGCATAATATGATTTTTTTAATATATAGATAATTAGATATGGATTCAATTTTAGAAGAACAAAGTAATCATGAAACCGGTGATAAAATTCCAATGAATAGTGAAATTGTAATATGCAACAAAGTGTGAAGGGTAAGAAGGGAAATAAAAGGTTTGATGTGTGGGCTCATTTTGATATAAAGAAGGATGTGATTGTAGAGTGTATTTATTGTGGGCAAATATATAAGTATCAATCTAAAGGGGAGACTAGTACATTGCGAAATCATATCGAGGATTTGTGCAAAAAGTATCGATATAGGTTTCAAGACAAAAGGCAAAAGACATAGAATTTCTGTGGTAATTCTAAAAATGATGAGATTTTAGAGAGTGTTGGTAGTGGTGAACAACTTGTCAAGTTTACTCAGAAAGGGGTTAGAGAACAGATTACTAAGTATTTAATATTATCTGAGTTACCTTTTCGACATGTAGAAGAAGATTTTTGGTGTTATACAAGGTATTTTTTTCTAACTTTTGATTTTCCTTCAAGGAATACAGTTGCTAGGGATATATATCATTTGTTTCTCGATGAGAAGAAATTGAGGAAAGAATTGAGTAAACATCGATTTTGTTTGACTACTGATTGTTGGACATCTATACAAAATGTATGTTATTTGTATTTGACTACTCATTGGATTCACGATGATTGGAGACTTAAAAAATGAATCATAAGTTTCATCCAAGTCCCCAACCATAAGGATAATACAATAGAAAATGAATTGATATCTTGCCTTCAGGATTGGGGAATTAATAAGATTTTCTGTGTGACAGTTGATAATGCATCATCTAATGACGTAGCAATAATGAAATTGAAGAATGGTTTTCTAGAGAAGAAAAATGGTCAAGTTCTTGGGGGAAGAAATGCTTCATATGAGGTGTTGTGCTCACATTCTCAATCTTATAGTTTGTGATGATATAAAAGAAATTAGCAATCCTATTTCATCTATTCGCAATGATGTACGAAATGTTAGATCTTCCCCAGCACGACTAAAAAGATTTCAAGAGAGCTGCAAGGATGCAAATATTGAGTCTCGAGATTTATTGTGTTTGGATGTATCGACTAGATGGAATTACTTACATGATGTTACAGGCTGCAATAAAGTTTAAAAAATCATTTGATATTTTGAAAAGTGATGCAAACTATACAAAGTAATATACAAAGTACTTTGATGAAGAAAAATCTAATGGGAAAAATATAGATGGACCACCAACACATGCTGATTAGGACTAAGCTGAAGCATTTGTCAGATTCTTGAAAACTTTTTATGATATGACATTAAAAATTAGTGGCTCTTTATATGTAACATCAAAACACTTTCTTTCAAGAAATATGTAAAATTCATGGAGAGTTGAAAGAATTAGCTAAAGAGCCAAATAGTATGATAAGATTCATGACAGTTAGCATGAGAAGAAAATATGATAAGTATTTGGGTAATCTTGAAAAGTTCAATCAATTGTTGTTTATAGTAACAATTCTTGACCCCAGATGCAAGTTGGAATTGTTTAAGTTGGGTTTGAACTTATTTACGATGTACAAATTGCAAACATGTTATTAAGGAAAGTTGAAAACACACTTCATAGGTTATATGAATTTTATAAGGAAATGATAACTCCATCGTTAGCCCCACCTGAAGATGTTACTCAACCTAGAAGCCAAAGTCCTTTACAAACTACTTTGGGAATTCCCAAACCCATTCCTCAATTTTTAAAGCTAGACTTATCGTTGTGAAGATTTGACCAATGATTGTTTCGACATATTGATTTGGTGGAAATTGAATGAAAATAAGTACAAGATTGTCTCCCAAATTGTCATAGACGTGTTAGCTATTCAAATATCTACAGTTGCTTCTGAGTCTGTACTTTCTACTAGTGGTCGAATTCTCGATTCCTTTACGAGTTCATTGAGTGCAAAGATGATTGATGTGGTGATTTGCACTGAGAATTAGTTACACAATAATAAGAAACCTATAGTGATTCATTAATATTGAATGAAGTAGAAGTATTGGATGATTTAGAAAAAGTCGTGGAAGGTATTATCGTATTTGATTTTTCTATTCACATTATTTTATAGCTTTTTTACACCATTTAATTTTAATAAATAAATATATTTGTTATATTCTTATCTATATGTGGAGAACGAATCATGTGTTACCACTGGAGATATTGCACCAATTAGTATTGATTAAGATGTTAGAACAAATTGTTTCACTGCATTGAATTATTAGAAGTAAGAACATTTGTTTATAATAATNTCACTGCATTGAATTATTAGAAGTAAGAACATTTGTTTATAATAATCGTAATAATACAAATATTTATATTTGAATGTGATATTTAAAATTAATATTTATGATTTAACTTGTTCGACGTATAATTTATTTTTGTTAAACCCTGATTTTAAACCGAACCAAACCGAAAAGATGGTTTGGATTGGTTTGAAAAAATTTCAAACCGTTTTAAATAGTTTGGTTTGAAAATTTGTCACAAACCGATCAAACCGAATCGTGTTCACCCTTACTAGTTATTGATAATTAAATGAGAGTAAATTAGGAAAGTTTTTGACAAAAATTATTTTTTCAATAACATTAAATAAGATTTTTTAATCCGTGTGAAAAACAAAACAAGTCTATATAAATGAGACGATGGATTAGTAGTATAATACAACTACAGTTGATTTTTTCTTTATTAAATTAGAGAAATGAAAAAGTAGAGAGAGAAATTTAGCATTTAAGAGTTAGGGTTTGAGAATATTGAAGGAAAAAGATTTGTTCAAGCCCGAAGTAAGATTGAGTTTTCTTTTTTCTTCTCTTTTCCAATCAAAAGTCGGTGATGTATCTTTATTTCAATATTTGTTTTTGACAAGTTGTAGCTAATTCTCATAATAAGTGTAAACGATGAAACATATATACTTTGAAGCTTTGATTTAATAATGAATTATTGATTTTAATTTGGTTGTATATTATTTTGCTATTTTTTTAATTAAATTGATTACTCGACCAATTATTGATTTACTTGTGAACGGCAATGGGTCGAGATAGTAAAAGCTAGAAATTTAGGTAGAAGATAGTGATACAGTTCTATGTTTTTTCAGTCATTAATTGGATTTCTCGAAGATTGAATGAACTAAGGTAAGTTAAAATTCACATAAAACATAGTGAATTTATTTATTTAGATAGAATTAATTTCACTAGAGAAACATTATCAATTGATTTAAACGAATTCTATCAAGTACAAATGCCAAGTATTACCAATAACTTCATAGGCTAAATCAAAATGGAAAATTACAATAAATTCTTTAGCTCTAGCATTTTTTTTTATCAATATACATTAAATACAATTCACTTATTCATTGCTTTAAACTTAAAGTAGACATTAGAATAAAAATCAGTTCTCTGCCATTTTCTAGGATTATTATTAATCTATTGCAATATTATTATCAACTTTTCATTACTTATAAGTAGAATATCTTACCAAAATGTTCGCTAGGAGGATGTGTAAAGGCTTATTTGCCCATCGTATTTTAGATAAACAAAAAATATCCAATAAAAAAGCGTGACTTAATATTTGCCATTCATTTCAAAACACGTCGACACGATATTTAGATAGAGATCATAATTAGGGATCAGGTGCGCATATTAATGAAAGATTAAGAATTATAATAAAACAAAAAAGGTGAGACATAAGTACAATAATAAGAAGACGATCATGTTACTTGTACATTCTTTACATCATTTTATCACTTTGCCTCGTGGCAATAAAACATTGGCCAGTTTAAATTTTTGACAATTTTTTCACTCGATCAACACTTGACACCGCTTGTAATGTCAATAATAATGTCTACAAAACAGTCTACACCTTTTAACACTTGTGGTTATATTGGAACTACAATTTTTTTTTTGTTATATTACTTTTTAACAGTATAAATGCTATACAATCTTTGTTTCTTGTTACACTTGTGTCTTTACATTTTTTTGTCGCATCATTGTCCTCAATTTTTCATTAATTAATATATTTGTTCCACTGACGATGGTTCTGTCAAAATCTTATATTAGCATGCTTTAAAATGAAGATAAAAATACTTTGTCGCAATTTTACATTTGCTATTTTTTATTTATTTAAATATATGAGACAGTGATGCTAACAAAGGAGTACAGTGCCGTAATTCAGAAAAAGCTCCCACCAAAAATGAAAGATTCAGGGAGTTTTACTATACATTGCACTATTGGTGAATGCTACTTTGATAAATCTTTTTATGATTTTGGTGCAAGTGTTAATCTAATGCCTCTATCTGTTTTTAAGAAACTTGGATTAGGCGAAGCCAAAGCAACCACGGTGACACTTCAATTAGCTGATCAATCATTTGCACATCCGAGGAGGATAATTGAAGACGTACTAGTTAA